>CP139506.1:352919938-353027232 GCA_021014915.2 Artemisia tridentata subsp. tridentata
CACACAAACTAAGAATTCATGTGACCATTGGATGATCAATAGTCACACAAAATACACATTTCTTCACTTAAAACAGCATATGGTCACACTTATTAACACTTTTGGCCACTTTATGCTTAATTGTATGTGACTAAATACCCAAAACAAACATGCTTTGTGTGACTAAATATTACAAAAGGCCACACAAACTAAGAATTCATGTGACCATTGGATGATCAATAGTCACACAAAATACACATTTCTTCACTTAAAACAGCATATGGTCACACTTATTAACACTTTTGGCCACTTTATGCTTAATTGTATGTGACTAAATACCCAAAACAAACATGCTTTGTGTGACTAAATATTACAAAAGGCCACACAAACTAAGAATTCATGTGACCATTGGATGATCAATAGTCACACAAAATATACATTTCTTCACTTAAAACAGCATATGGTCACACTTATTAACACTTTTGGCCACTTTATGCTTAATTGTATGTGACTAAATACCCAAAGCAAACATGCTTTGTGTGACTAAATATTACAAAAGGCCACACAAACTAAGAATTCATGTGACCATTGGATGATCAATAGTACACATTTCTTCACTTTAAACAGCATATGGTCACACTTATTAACACTTTTGGCCACTGTTTTTTAAATTGTATGTGACTAACTCGAAAAAAACAACACACGATGTGTGACTAAATCATCACAAACGTCACATTTATTATATTTTCGTGTGGCCATAGGATGGGAAATAGTCACACATACTGATGAATCCAACAAAACTTGTGCCTAATTAGTCACACATATTCGGGTTTTGGTCACTCTTTTTCGATGAAAACGGCCACAAAATAAACAATGTGACCATATGATACCTACGGTGGCGCGACTTTTTGTCACACACACCCAAAAAAACGTGTGTGACTATATGCATATAGTCACGCATTTCCAGTGTGACGATAGGCAGAATCTGTACCAGTGAAATACACACGCACACCAAGTTTTTGGCGCCGCTGCCGGGGAGTGAATTGTTATTATCTGTTAATTTGATTAGTATTTTAATTAGGTTTTTCTTTTTAGTTTTTAATTCTAACCGCTAACCCCGTTGTATATTAGATAAATTGCATTCATTGTATTATTTTCATATTTTCTGTTTTTGTGTGTTTTTATTTTCTTTAATTTATGTTTCTTTGTGTTTGTTTTTATTTTTGTTTTTCTTTTTGTTTTTATTGTATTCTGCTATCGTTGTACTGAGCTAATTCAAACGATACGGCGCATCTATTTTCATAGATACGGCGTATTGCGTTTATTTTTTATAAAATACAACGCGTTTAATAAATTCGATACGACGCATCTTTCCCCAAGATACGGCGTATCTGTTTTTAATAAGAAATTTTTCTAAACGATAACGCCATACGACGCATCTGCTTTTACAGATACGGCGTATCTATTATTTAAATTTAAAAAAAAAACAGTTTTCGAATTATTAAACAGATACGACGCATCGATCTCTGTCGATACGGCGCATCTACTGAATCAAAAATCTTTTATTTTGAAACGTAACGAAAATACGGCGCATTAACTTTTGTTAATACGACACATTCAATTTTGATAAATATAATTGATTTTTGATAATTTAACTGATACGGCGCATTTAAATTCTAAGCAGCGTATCTACTTTCTGAATAAAAGTCTGATTAAATTTTAACGTACTAAGATACGGCGTATCCCATTTATAGGATACGGCGCATCATCAACAGATATCAGCAGCTTTTATTTTACTTTGATTGTTTCACTCTTCTTTTGCACGAGTAAGTTTTATTTCAGGAAGATGGACGATCCGGATATTACAATGGAAGAATATATCAGATTTGAAGAGGAAAGAGCCTTGAGCAATAATGGGATCTACGATTGGGAAAGAGCAAGATATGGTGCACAAGTCATCATGGATAAAGAACCCACGATGGAAGAATACTTGTTATTGAAGCAGAAAAAGTCAGGGAGAGAAAGAAACAAATTGCCATTTCGACACACTTGGACTTTATCAAATGATGAAGATGAAGAAGAATCATACGATTTTGGTGCAATTAGGTTTCCGGCAATAGTTATTGATGATGTTATTTCTCCGGAAGTTGCCCAAGATGAAGAAGAGTCACAAGTGTTTGATTTGAATGAAAATCCGGCAATTGTTTACAAAGAAGCTTATTCATCCGAAAGTGCTTATGATGAAAATGAAGATGAATGTGGGACAATGGTGTATAGTGCTATTACTTGTGATTTTCCACTCGAGGTGGAAGATATATTCTCATCATATCAAAAACACCATGATAATATTCCCTCGGATGAAGATAATGAGTATTCTGATATTGAAAAGTTTGATGCTATTGCGTACGATAGCATACCGCAGTTACCACAACAAACGGAAGTATTTAGGTGTGGAACGGATAAGCCAGATTTTGACCCAACGAGGGATTTTGAAGAAATCTGGGATTACTTATTTAAGGATGAAATTCGGGACGATGCTGAAATTGCAAGACCACTAGTTGAAGATGGAGATTCACAAGATAAATTGGAGTCACTTACAACACAAAGTGGTACAAATTTATTTAATATTATTAACCCCGTTACTAATAATCTTGCTAGTTTTCCTAAACAGGTTGCAAAACAAAAGAATGATGAGGTTAAATTCATTACAATACCTATTGAATCACATGAAGCACCTGTGATCAACCCGTTTTTGGTGGAGCTCGAGGAAGAGTTTGGTGATGAGCTCTTAAACATTGCTATGATTGATGAAGATGATGATTCCGACCCTATGAAGTATATAGAGGAACTCGAACTTTTACTTGCCAAATACCCTTTCTCATCTTCTGCGGAAGTCAAGGGACGCCTTACTACCAAAGAGACTAACCAAGAAGAAAGGAGACTCATTTTTCCTCAACATACTACTCTTTCTGATGAAGTGGTCAAGTCATCCAATTTATCAACCAAACCGGGTAAGGATAAGAAAGATGTACATATATTGCCAAGGTATGACCTTTATTTATTTCTTCCATCTTTACTAGCAAATTTACACTCTTTTCGTGTTTATTGCTATTATCACCCGCACTTGATTCCAAGTGGAGGGAACAACACCCTATTACACAGTAAATAAGGGTGGAGTCAGGCTCGTGACTCGAACAAAAACAAGCGCTTCGTGGGAGGCAACCCATGCTTATCTTTTATTTTATTTTCTTTTCTGATTTTGTGTCGAGTCAATCAGGCACGCAGAAGATACGGCGCATCTCAATCCTAAGATGCGACGCATCTCCTGCACTGGTCATATCTTACTTTATTTTCTGCATTTTTATTTTTGGCTTTAAAAACTTTCTGTCAGTATTTTAATGCGGCGCATCCCTGGTTAAGGATGCGACGCATCTTCTATTCTGATTCGTACTTATTCCAAGATCGATACGGCGCATCTTCTTCCATAAGATACGGCGTATCGACTGACCTGATGATTTTCATTTTAATTTTTCAATTTTATTTTTTGCTAACTACTAATGTATTATGCAAGTTTGAACCTTTTTAACTTAGGTGTGTTAAAGTCTTGGTGGTATTATAGATTCCTGCAATTCCTGTGGATACATCAAATATCAAGCTTAAACGTTCTCATCCACAAGAAAGATGATTTTTGCTCTTATACAAATAATGGAGGATCATACCGAGCAAATCTCAGGGGAGTTTTTCTGTTCTAATTCTTTTATTTTCCAGTTTTTAATCTTTTACACAAACAACGAGGACGTTGTTTAACTTAAGTGGGGGGATTGGAGAATTAGAACACTTACTTGTCATAAACTTTTTCAAAATATGCTTAAAATGCGCTTAATATATCATAATTTAAAATTTTTAGCATGTTTTTGTTTAAGTCTAAATTACATAGCTGTACACATAACATTATTTCCAAAAATTGTGAACTTTCCAAAATTCACAAATCTATGAGTGTGCCGGTGACTTGTAAACTTTAGAACTTGGCTTGTATACTATTCGAGACCACCATAATAAGTATTATTTATAATTGGAATGACTTGTCTAAATTGGTAAATTTCTAGGATTACACCCAAATAGCCTTTATATGTTATGTGATATTAGCTAACTACACTGGTTAGTTAACCCCCGTATAAACCTTTTGTTACTCTCACTTTTAGAGTAAGATACCCCTAGAAAAACACTCAGAGCCATTCCTTTCGTTTCTTACACCTTTGTTATAATGTTTCGTTACACCCTTACACCTTAGCCTACCCTGTAGATTAAAATCCGTGGTTGGTTAATTGCTTTAGGCAAAGTGTGTTTCCTTACGTTACCTGTGTTCGCGTGCGTAATTCATTATCTATGGTTAAGGTCGGGAAATTGCACAATGCAATTGGAGTGAAAGTAAATATTGTATATCTTTGAGTTTATTTTTCGTGTGTTTACTACTTTCACTATTACCGTTATTTCTGAAGTCATGAAAAGTATGGAAAAATTATCCAGAGTTATCGTTATAGTGATGTGGTGAAATTTTACACATCTATGTTTTTATTTAAAAAAAAAAAAAAAAAAAAAAAAAAAAAAAAAATTGAAAAATAGAAAAGAAAAAAAGAAGAAAGAAGAGTTGGATGTTTGTTTTAACCAACTTATGTAAAGTTTTGTATTAAGTGTTCGATATCACCACTATTTGTTGTATATTATATCTATGGATTGAATGGGAGTTGGCCGTTATGGGAACGCCAACTAAGGTTATTCTTTGATTGAGATCTTGTTGAGTATAATTCGTGTCTACCTAAAGCGTGTGTTTCAAGTGTTAAAGCGTGAGTTATTCAATTATATGAGTCTTATTCATGGGATGGTTGGGATAGCAATTTACCACACTTAGGATTTTAATTTATCTGTTTTGTTTATTTTTCATTTTACACCAATTTGTATCCCAAATATTATCCATACCCTATATTATTCTTTATCCAAACATTTGATTTATTGAGATTAGGGATTTGAGCAATCTTAAGTATCGTAGTCATGGATTCGGCTATGTATTTATGATTTTGTCGCCCTTTTTGATATAATATTATTGGTAAAGATTACTTGGTCCTATCCTTAGCCTGTTCGAGTTAAGGATTTGAGCAATTGCAAGTATCGTGTTCGTGGATTCGATCATGTATTTGTGATTTTGTCGCCTTTTCTGGAATTTGAGATCGATAGAGATTAAGAAGAATGATTAACCCTTAACCAACAAACCCTTTTTACCGCTTTAGACTTGTTATTCCTTGGCTTTAGTGGAGGAGATGTGTATACTTGCCAAGCTTATGATAGAATATTCGTCACGACTGGACAGTTAAACGATTAGATTTGCTTTTATCAATATATTTTATTTTACTTCTAATTCGTTAAGTGTTTGGTTGTGTGATTATGAAAAAAATGAATACATGCTTAAATATAAAAATAAATCCTAATATCTTTTAGGATACATTTTCATAAGATTAATTCTAAGGTTTACTTGGGGACAAGTAAAGTTCAAGTGGGGGGATATTTGATGAACTCAAATAAGTACATTTTATTATCATCATTTATCCTATTTATTTGACTTGTTTTATTATATTATCTGTGAGAATCGATACGTTAATGTTTACTTTTGTAATTCTCAGGTAAAAACAAGTACTATGTGAAACTTGGCGATTTTAGACTAATTATGGAGCAAAACAAGCAAGAAGTTAAGAGTCTACTGAAATGTACAAGATCAAGACCATTCTGCTCCAGATACGCCGCATCCTACTTATAACATACGACGCATCACTATCAAGATTTCACAAGTTATAATCCAAGACGGCAAAGGACATGCGCCGCATCCAAGAATGGAGTTACGCCGCATCTTCTGGCGGTGTACGAATATTCCTGAATATATTAATCTTGGACCCCACGCGAAGTTAAGTCAATGCGCCGCATCTACTTATTCTATGCGCCGCATCTAGCCCTCAGACAGAAACTATAAATACCCCAAAGTCAGACGAATTTCGGGGTTCGACATTTAGCAACAGAACAGAAGACCGAAGAAACCCTAGGACGAATTCAGACGAAGTAGCAGCACAAGACACACCTTGAACGAAGATACAAGAGCTGTAAGAAGGTCTTGCATGTATTCAATTCATTAAGTAGTTTTGTTTTATTGTATTAGTACACTTTAATTTATCAGGATTGATGGGCTTGTGTCATTGATTTAATCATGCACTTCAACTCCCCTTAAAATTGCTTTCCCATTAATTAAAGTTTATATGTTGATGTCTTTGGTGACTTTTATTAGTACATTGATAACCTCTGTGTCTAGCTGAGCATTGATCGGGTCGCCATGCCTCTGTCCTCACCTATTTATTTTATCGCCTATGCATTCTATCGTCTGTAGAAAAGTAGGAAGAAAGGGTAAGTAGGATAGACATAAGTAATCATTAAGGGTTTACTCGCCGATAAGATTAGAGCCAACGAGAAAGGGATTAATCTCGGTGCGTTGCATCGAACTATACACTTCATATAAAACTAGCAATAAAACAAGTGACAAGCTACTTAATTATCAGGACAGGTCTTCTTATTTGTCTCAAGTATCTATCTGTGTACGTGTGTGCTAATCGCTGATTCGTGCCTATTAGTTTAGTTTATATTTAATCATAACCAAACCGTGCCAGTCTCTCAGACTGAACCCCCTTGCGTTAGATTAGGTTGTATAGCTAACTTAAGATATTAAAATACTGATTAGAATAACTAGATAATACGTTCCACTCTTAGTGATCGACACTCTACTTACCATTATATGCATACTGACCGGGTACACTGCTCGTTAAAGTGTGTGTTATTGATAAGTCGGCTAAATATAAATTTAAAACTTGAATACTGCTAAAACCACAACGACATACCGTGGGTATAAATTAGAGCAACAAATACACACGCACATCACACACGCACTTTGGCCTAACAGATATGGAAGAAAAGCAACGGTAGGAAATATGCTCAAAGAAATATTCAAGTGATAGGTATTAACATGAGGTTTTTGCTTATTACTTAAACAGCTTATGTAAACTATGTGGTAAATTTAATTTGCATATACAAGAAACTGTTATAAACTTAATAGCCTTTCACAAAATGGATATGGATATAGCAACTATATAAATTATTTGCTCTTTTCCTGTATCAGGATATCAAGTTGCACCTATGAATAGAAACTTTGCGGGTTTTATTCATCGTCCCGGGCCCCATCTTTATCATCCGCAACCACTACCGGTACCATCTATGACGCCAGTACAAGGCCAAAACATGGACGTTTATTCACAAATAGCATCAGCCTCACATAGGCATTCTACAAGCGCCATTACTGCAAATTCTTTTCAAAATGGGGTCATTCTAGGACCTAGGTTTGTGAGTCCTTCGGCACCTACTGGCCTAAGGTTATATGAGTTTCATCGACTGGAAAGGATGAGCGAGTCAACTTCAAGGCATCATGGTTCTCCTCATTTGAGACCTATTCCTGTAGATGTGGTATGATCTTCTCTCTCAGCTCTGTGCCTCTCTTTTTCTCTCACTCACTTCACACGCGCGCACATGGTTAAGATCAATTACGTATTTTTATCTTATTTTAAAAATGTACGTGCTTACAATTAACTTAGAAGGCTTTTTTCGTGAGAAGGGTGATAAATACATTGATTCACTAAATTCATAACTCTGATTCATAGTTTTTATATGTGAAAATTGTTTCTGTTTGACCCTGATCCCACATATATATAAAATTATGAATCAAATAAAATTGTAACTTTGGTTTACGAATTTGCAAATCTGTTTCTGTAAATAAAACCAATCACAGTTGTGATAATTGACAGATTGGTAATTGTAGGTTGTGCATTGTCCAGTCCTTTCTGCAGGCTGATGGATTGATGACTCCTGGTAACACCACCAACCCAGTAGATAGTTGTTATACACCCTCTAATGGAACCATGTCGTTTGAACCTGACGAAAATGGGTTTGCACCTGGGTATACCCGATAGCTGGACTTTAGGAATCACAGAAGCTTCTTATGGATTAGATAATATTTCCAGTACTACTAATAGATTATTATGGGTTTTTGGCTTTAAACTCTAAAATTTTTGCAATAGTCATTACATATGCTATTTGTGGTGTTATTTCGCTCATCAGATCTTTTAATTATAAGATACACCCACTTCATTTGTTGATGTGTTTTTGTTCTTGCTGAGACATAGACCCATTTTTATAAAAATTTAAAGGTGACCCAGATAAGAAAACTAGATTCCTAAGATGAGTTTGTGATAAAAAATGACTTTTTTTACAAAATTAGAAACAGGTTTTTAATGTGACCGACGCTAGGGCTGGCAATTTTGACACGAACACGAAAACACGACACGAAAACACGACTTGTTAACAGGTTTCGTGTTTAGGCTTAATGTGTTTCGTGTCGTTAACAGGTCGACCTGTTAAGACCTTAACAGGTTTCGTGTCTTAACAGGTCAAGCCCGTTAACCTGTTAAAGACACGATAAATAAATGTGTATTGTGTAATCAGTTGGCTCCAAGCGAACTAAAAATAAATCAAGCCCAAGATCAAATTAGTCCAGCCACATTTTAGTACTCAAAGCCCATCTCCACTTAAGCCTAACCTAATTTTTTGATATAAAAGAAACTAACAACCCACACTGCCACACACACAAACTCTAATCTCACTTTAAAGTTTAAACACACCTCTTTTCTTACTGGTGCAGCACACTCTTGACAAAAAAACTCAACCCGTGTTATACCATACTTATAATAATCAACCATACCTTGTAATAATCAACCACCTAAAACAAATCACAATACCCTCTTTGTTATTGTTTTTGTTAAGATCTTGTAGCAAGGCTTTAGGTAAGTGACCTTTTAATTTGAGTTTTGTTGAAACCGAATAAAAAGAAGGATGTAACAAAATTGTTATTTTCCTTTCTTTTGATGTTCGAATATATAGAGAAGTATAGATCAACAAGATCTATGATGTTTTTTCCTTTCTTGTTTTGATCTATAACGATTTATGGAATTATTAATTATTCCACACGAAAGAAAATGATTGTTATGTTGTTTTCTTTAATTTTCAGATATAATTATGAAGCAAATCTTCGAATAGATCGATGATGGATATTGTTCACACAATTAAGATCTTTTAGATCCGTGAATATGCTATTGTGTTATGAACAAATCTGAGATCTTGGGACTTTGTTTTATTTTACTATTTCTTTTAGATCCGTGAATACATTCTGAGATCTTGTGACTTTGTTTTATTTTACTATTTCTTTTAGATCCGTGAATACATTATGTGACCTTGAGGTTGAAGCGATAAGTCACAACTACCACATAATTAATTTTCTGACCAATATGCTACTTGAATGATAAACCGACAATTATTGCGGCGGCATTTACTTAAATTTCGTGTCTTAACGGGTTTTTCGTGTCGATCTGTTAAGAAACAGGTCGTGTTCGTGTTTTGAAAATTTGACACGAAAAATTATCGTGTCGTGTTCGTGTTTGCCTTTTATCGTGTCGTGTCTTATC
This sequence comes from Artemisia tridentata subsp. tridentata, assembly GCA_021014915.2. Taxonomy (NCBI): domain Eukaryota; kingdom Viridiplantae; phylum Streptophyta; class Magnoliopsida; order Asterales; family Asteraceae; genus Artemisia; species Artemisia tridentata. Next base: position 352,929,520 of record CP139506.1, read on the forward strand.
GTGTCGTGTCTGACACGATTTGCCAGCCCTAACCGACGCCAACAGAAATACACAACTAAATAGTCATACTGTGACATAAAAAACATTTGCTTGCAGTTTTTTTCCGGGAAAAATGGATATAAAACGGCACCGTATTCTATGTGGTTTAATATATATATAGTAATGTGTGTTTATTGAATGTGGTAGGCATGTGTAGAATATGTGTATTTGTTATTGAGTATGCAGTAAGTTTAGCCGGAATAATGGGCTATGATGATTGGTATATTACTGAAACTGTTTGAGGTCTGAGAACATCCGTATCTTGGCAGGACGTTTACACTAACGCAGCCATGGCGATGGCGGTTGTTCCGCCTTTGTCAAATATGTTATTCATGGATTCTAATAAATCTGACCCAACTTCACACGTGCATTTATTAATATTAAACAACTGTTTATTTTAATTACTTTTCAGCCATTTAAAACATTAGCCGAAAAACAGGCACGCCCGCAACGCGGCGTCAGTCGCCTATCTCATATATATAAAGAGAAAACAATCAAGAGAGAGCTACCTAAAGTATTGGTGTGTTTACAACATAGAGCTAGGAACATTTGGTTCAAGAGATGTTTTGCTCTTGGGTTTATTGTTGAAAGATTGGTTATAGGTTAGTGATCCGGGAATCAATCTACTCCTCATCCGAATCAAGATGTACGTTCTCATTTAATGTTTCATGTCATTTAATAATTATGTTGTGATTATCAAATGCATTTGTTTATAATTATGTTTTAATTATAATTGCTTGTCATTAATTAATTTAATGCATAAAACATCATAGATCCATTCGTGTATGTTGTTATATTGTATGACATGCTTCCGCTCTATGTTTGGCGCGGAGCATTTTGGAGCTTTTTGGGGGGATAAGCGGGTGAGCAACGAGCTTTTTTATTTTTATTATTCGTTTGGCAAAGGAGCGGTGAGCTTTGCTATTTTTTTATGAAATTTCATTTTTCCAATGCTTCTTTAAGAAGCTGTGAGCTGTGGCTACTGATGCGTGGTTTTGCAACCTTACAACAGGTTTTACCTCTCGAGGGATCTCAAGAGGCTTACAACCCCACCAGGCAGTGTACCTGACCGATGTAGTATAGTGTAGTGGTAAGTACGGGGGATTGATCGTTCTCCACAGGGAATAGTGTTCGTTAGGTATGAAAAACTACTCTAATAGGTCTAAGGGTGAGAGAAGATTCTTTTTATGTTTTTATAATTTTATGAAAGCAAGTAAAATCTCGGGTTTGAAAGAGTGGGTGGAATTAGTTGCTAGTCAACTAACCCAAGTTACTACGAATGCAAATAAAATAAAATAACTGAAAATGAAAAGGTGGTAAAACTTATGTGGAGAGAAATGTGTTTACTTAGATTTCCTTACTCCCTAACTATCTTTTACCGGTTGATTAGTGTGTATTAATTGCGTGGATGACGGGTGTATTCCTTAATACCAATCGTGGGGTGGCGTACGTACTTCCCCAACTCTATGAACTCCTACTTCACTCCTATGTCGAGCCGGCTAGGAAGCTCCTAACATGGGATTACTAGAATTCGCTCATGCATTAAATACAACCATAAAAACTTTTAGTACGCATTGGTTCATGTTTCTTAAGACGTTCAAGCAAGTTACCGAATAGGAAGTTAGCCAGTTTTCTTAAGCCTAACATAGATGAACAATCATCCAATACAACTAATAACACACTAATAACCAATAATCAATAGCTAGGTTTCATTAGATCTAAGCAAACACAAAAAAAACCTAGCCTAGCATGTTAAACAAAAGACAAGAACAAGATAGAATCAAACAACACATAGACATATTGAATGATTAATTGATAACTTATCTTCAATGTAACATGGAAGATCTCAAGGCAAAAATCCTTGAAAAAGCTACTAAAATCGTCTTAGGGTTTTTCACACACAAAGTTCCACACTAATGACAAAAAATTGCAAAACTATATATAGAGATTAAGGGCTGACGGCGTCACGTTGTAGATTCTGACGCCGTCACCTCGCCGCTTTTAGGGTTCCCGGATGGCCTTCCTGACGCCGTCCCTCTTTAGACCTCCATAATCCGTTATGGCTTATCAAGGCTTGACGCCGTCAGATTAGAGCTTGACGCCGTCCCTCTTTAAGTTAAGCCGTGACGACCTTGATCACTTCAAAGGGTGACGCTGTCAGATTTTTCATGCAAAATTCTCTGGCTTATCATGAGTAATTTTCATATCCACCTTTTTCTTGCCAAGCCATGACGCCGTCCAGGGCAATCCCTGACGCCGTTAAAGGTACTTTTCAGCCGATTTTGAGACTTTCTCGTTTTCTTCACTTTTATGCTCCAAAAACGTCCAAAATGCTTCCTTTTCCAGATTTCTTCTCAAAAGTACCTAAAATGATAAAAGGAACGATTTAGGGCAATATTTGATCAAATAAATACGATTTAGGGCTTAAATGACCCCTTAAAAGCGGTACACTTTTCGCTTCATCAAATACCCTTACACTTGAGATTTGCTTGTCCTCAAGCAAATGCGCTTTTATTCTAATCAAAATACAAGTTAGGGGTCATTTAACGCTAATATAAAAGTAATTACAACAAATAATCGTTCCACTTTAATCATAATAAGCACGGAGATTACAAACTAGCACCTCACAAGTAGTGTTTAGATACTCACATCTCTCAAGTGTCATCAAAATAAATCTCATAAATGAAAACGGATATTATCTCTCACTACCTGTCATAGCAAATAGATTACCATAGGCTTGGGAAAGGATCGAAAACCTCCTCCACTAGGCGTAAGAACCTAAGATAAACTATCAAAGAGGGCTTTTACGTGGGTTATAACGTTAGGTGTAGGGAAAAGGAAAACACGGTTTTGTTGGATAAGGAATATTTTACTGGTGGCGAGTTAAAGATCTTGATTAATTACATGTACTATACAATGTTGCTAAGCCAAGACTCGACTCAATCTTAAGTTAAAAATAAAATAACAAAAACATAAAATAAACATAAAATGAAACGGGATGGTAGTCCGTATATTTTTTCTACTATTTTTCTTTTTCTCATTTTTTTGTATTTTTCTTGATTTTTTCAATTTTTTTTTTCATACACTCTTGCCCTACCATCCAAAATAATACATCATAGGGGCATTGCATTCCCCTTACACTTGAACTTTTACATAACTTTACAAATAACTATTCTAATGACTCGAATTAAGATAATCAAAACACTTGGAGTACTTTTAAAATATTTAGCACATATGGGGGTAATAAATGATGTTCTTCCCCATTACTCCATTACACTAGTACTTTACCCATGAGTCCCAATCGTCCCAAAACAATATGTACAAGGATATGACTCGACTTAGCAACCATGTAATCAATTAGATAATTAACTTGGGTTTAAACAAATGTTGTCACAATAATGCACTAAAAATGAGTGCATACAAGGTAGGCTAAGGCGATTTGGGTGTACATTTTAGTGGGGTGTAAACAAATTCTTCCTTTAAGTAAAATGCTTAAAGGTCAAAACGAAAAGATAGGCTATGAGGGGTGTACTAGGGGTATCGTGTACTAAAAATGAGTACAACGCAAAGGGTGTGGGAGAATTACTTGACCAATGTAGCCAAAGTAATTATAACAAAAACACAGGTGTAAAACAATGGGTTAATCCTAATGCCTCTTATCACGTAGTAAATCTTACTACACGAATGTAGTCTCACTTGTGGCCTCGGAATGGTCCTAACGCAAGTTCTAGAATCTAAGTGCTACCGGTACACACATCATAGCATAAATGCTTTTCCTACCAATTCTAGGGGCGAACCTCACATATTTGGGGGTGGAAAATTTTTTTGTGGTACGGTTTTTGTGCTAGTCATATAACTCCTATCCTTGAGACGCTCATTAAGATCAAAGTTTCACTCCTAAATGTTGTAAAAATTTTTAAATTTGGCACTAAAATTGCCCTAACAGGTATTTATCTCAGTTTTATTATACATCTACTATCAAACAAACAAAAATCAAGTGCAATTGCATTCTCTAATCGTACTTTTACCCCCCCCCCCTTACACTTAAGATGAACATTGTCCCCAATGTTCAAATAACAAGATGTAAAAGAAAAAAGTAAAAGAATGAAATCAAATACTCCCCTGATTCGCTCGGTGGATAATGTGGTAACACGGTTAGATCTTCTTCCAAGGTAATGTTGAAGCTCCATGACTAATGCATCGCCAAAAGCTTGATCCAACAAACATTTCCTTGTCCAAAATAACCTGTTAAACCTGAGAAAACAAACACGAAAACCTGCATAACATCGGCGGGATAAACTCTATATATAAGGATATAATGCTTGTGGAATGATAATTTTGCAGATTCCTGGAGATTATAAGTTATAGATTTAATAAAAACTTTTTATGAAAACAAAACTTTCAAAAATTTTCAGAAAATTAAACCTGACGCCGTCAGAAGTGATCTGACAGAATTCTCATGTTAAGTTTCCGGAAAAATTTTGGAAAAACCTATACCTTACTTCCTGGAAATCCTGCAAAACATCATTATGACTCGATACAAGCATTTGACTCAAACAAATACTAATATGTATGTTAATTTATTATTATTATGATTCATGTTCATTTGTGTTCTAATAAACCGGTTTGGATTTCCCTTACACTTAACTTTTGCAAAATACCTTTATATGTAGTTAAGACGAAGTTAAAAACAAGATAAAGTATTTTCACAAATTAGTTTTTGAACATGAATCAATAATAATAAAATTTAAACATACATACGGAAACAAATAAAATCAAACACACAAATAAACACACAAAGCAAATAAAGCTTGGGTTGCCTCCCAAGAAGCGCTTTTCTTTATTAACGAGTCTTGTAGCTAGACTCAAAGTCACGCTACCCTATGTAAGTAAGCTCGTCATCGAGGACGTCTTTAGGGTTAAGCTTGGATTGAAGTTTCCTATTGGTCCGCTTAGTACGATATATCTTTTCAAACTTCTCTCCATCCGGGTCATACAATGTCATCTTAATATGCCATGACCCATCTCCATCTTTGGGTGGTTTGTCCCAATCCCACTTATGATCATCTTCCTCACAAGTCCACTTATTCATTCCTAGGTTAATTGGCAAAACTCCTAGGAAATCAATCATCTTCCTAAAAACTAGAGGGTCTTCAAATGGATCCAATTCGGTGTCCCTAGCCAAGAGTTGCTCTACCGTATGTGTTCGGTTCACAAAGCCCTCTTCTAGGTAAAATGGGCGTTGGGGTCCTATGAAGTCTCTATTTATCCAAGGTCCATATCTAGATGGTCTCCTATTTAATTCTAACCAATGGGGTGTCGGTTCATTACTAGTATCATAGGCATGTTTCTTCACATCATAGACTGACCAAGTATCACCTTCTCCTACCGCTATCTTAGATTCCTTACAATCAATCATAGCACTAGCGGTCGCCAAAAATCCTCTACCTATCAACAAGGGGCATGCAGGGTCGCTAACCATATCAAGGACGTGGAAATCGGCTAAAATGGTTAGTTTTCCTATGTGTACTAACACGTCCTTAACTACTCCAACCGGGTAAGCAACACTCCCATCCGCTAAACCTATTATCACCTCGGTTTCTTCAAGTTTTCCAAGTTTTAGAGAGGTGTAGAGAGGTAACGGAAGTAGGTTAAGGCTTGATCCAAGATCGGCTAATGTGTCATAAGCCTCCGAATTACCGATCTTGCAAGGTAGAACAAATAAGCCCGGATCATCTAACTTCTTAGGTAGCTTGTTTTGAACAAAGGCGGTCCCTTTTTCGCCTAACTTGAGCTTCTTCTCATCCAACACATCAATAACCGGACTTTCAAGGTGGAGCTCCTTGAATTCTTCGTCAAGGTTTTGAGTGGGAGGTGTTTCAACTATGACATGGGTTTGTTTGAAACACGAGCTCATGGAATTGACCGAATAATATTGTGGACAAGAACTAGGAGACGAAACCGATGAAATAGCGTTGACGTTTAGTTTCGGTTTCTTGACCGTGTTGCTAGGGAGTGCTCCCATTTCTCGGTCATTGAGGGCTTTCAACAAAGTGTCAATCTTATTGGTCATCTCGCTTTGTTTTTGTTTGAAATCGGCTTCAAACTTGGCTAAACGAGCTTCTTGAGATGCCATAAATTGAGACATCAATCCTTCAAAGTTATCGGTACTACCATTTCCGGAAGGATTGTTGTTGAAAGTACGGTTCGGGTTGGAACCGCTTGATTGGAAACGATTAGGTGGGTTGGAAGAATTGGTTTGTTGTGCGTTTTGGTTTTGTTTCCACCTAAGGTTTGGGTGATTTTTCCATGAGGGGTTGTATGTATCACCGTAGGGGTTTGGCTCGGGTTTGAAAGTGTACCACTTGTCTCCCGCTCCGTCGGTACGCGAGGATGCGTAGTCCGCAAAAGCTTGTTCGGGGAGTTCCATGCAATCACGAGTGTCGTGGGGACCACTACATAATTCACATGAAGAAGTGATTTTGTTCACTTGGCTTGAAGGTTTAGGAGCCTCTTAGGATTTCATAATAAACTTGACTTGGTCTTCAAGTTCTATGATCCTACGGTCGGAAGTGCTTGAATTGTTCGAAGGCAAAGATATTGCCTTGACCGTTTTATTCAAATCACGGGGATCACTCCAACTTTCGTTGTCATAAAGAGCAAGATCTTCTAGGAGAGCCCATGATTGTTCCGCACTTAGATCACGTAGCTTACCACCGGCCACTTGGTCAATGGTTTGCCTCGTGGAGAGATTGATATGGTCGTAGAAGATTTGGACTTGGAGCCAAAGTTCTATGCCATGGTGAGGGACTTTTTGGAGTAAGTCCTTGAATCGAGTCCATGCCTCGTAGAGGGTTTCGCCTTGACGTTGTTGGAACATCAAGATATCATTCCTTAGCTTGGTAGTTCTTCCTGGTGGGAAAAACTGAGCAAGGAAACGAGTGGTGAGATCATCCCAAGAGGTGATGGATCCTGCGGGTTGACGCTCTAGCCATTGACTAGCTTGGTCCCGCAAAGAGAATTGAAAGAGACGCAGTCGGGTCGTCTCTCGAGTGGCAAGATCAAGGTCTATAGAATCAACGATTTTGAGAAAGTCCTTGAGATGTTGATTAGGATCTTCAGAACGAAGTCCATGGAATGCGCATCCGCTTTGCACCAACCGGATGGTGTCGGATCGCTAGGGAGTGACATTGGCTCCTTGAGTGAGCTCAATGGTGTTTCGATAGCCATGGTGGCTAGGACGGGAGTACTCTCCTAAAGTACGGGCTCGAGGAGGTGGTGGTTGTTGTGGTGGGTTGTTGGGATCGAGGATATTACCACCTTCCATGATGTCGGATGGTAATGGTTACGAACAAAGAAACGAAGAAAAAAAAGATAGACTAAAGAAAACCTAGAAAAATAAAATAAAAATCTCACTAGAAAGGAATCTAGTGAGTAGACCTATAAAATAAAAATTCAACCTAAACAATAACTATTCCCCGGCAGCGGCGCCAAAAACTTGATGCGTGGTTTTGCAACCTTACAACAGGTTTTACCTCTCGAGGGATCTCAAGAGGCTTACAACCCCACCAGGCAGTGTACCTGACCGATGTAGTATAGTGTAGTGGTAAGTACGGGGGATTGATCGTTCTCCACAGGGAATAGTGTTCGTTAGGTATGAAAAACTACTCTAATAGGTCTAAGGGTGAGAGAAGATTCTTTTTATGTTTTTATAATTTTATGAAAGCAAGTAAAATCTCGGGTTTGAAAGAGTGGGCGGAATTAGTTGCTAGTCAACTAACCCAAGTTACTACGAATGCAAATAAAATAAAATAACTGAAAATGAAAAGGTGGTAAAACTTATGTGGAGAGAAATGTGTTTACTTAGATTTCCTTACTCCCTAACTATCTTTTACCGGTTGATTAGTGTGTATTAATTGCGTGGATGATGGGTGTATTCCTTAATACCAATCGTGGGGTGGCGTACGTACTTCCCCAACTCTATGAACTCCTACTTCACTCCTATGTCGAGCCGGCTAGGAAGCTCCTAACATGGGATCACTAGAATTCGCTCATGCATTAAATACAACCATAAAAACCTTTAGTATGCATTGGTTCATGTTTCTTAAGACGTTCAAGCAAGTTACCGAATAGGAAGTTAGCCAGTTTTCTTTAGCCTAACATAGATGAACAATCATCCAATACAACTAATAACACACTAATAACCAATAATCAATAGCTAGGTTTCATTAGATCTAAGCAAACACAAAGAAAACCTAGCCTAGCATGTTAAACAAAAGACAAGAACAAGATAGAATCAAACAACACATAGACATATTGAATGATTAATTGATAACTTATCTTCAATGTAACATGGAAGATCTCAAGGCAAAAAGCCTTGAAAAAGCTGCTAAAATCGTCTTAGGGTTTTTCACACACAAAGTTCCACACTAATGACAAAAAATTGCAAAACTATATATAGAGATTAAGGGCTGACGGCGTCACGTTGTAGATTCTGACGCCGTCACCTCGCCGCTTTTAGGGTTCCCGGATGGCCTTCCTGACGCCGTCCCTCTTTAGACCTCCAAAATCCGTTCTGGCTTATCAAGGCTTGACGCCGTCAGATTAGAGCTTGACGCCGTCCCTCTTTAAGTTAAGCCGTGACGACCTTGATCACTTCAAAGGGTGACGCCGTCAGATTTTTCATGCAAAATTCTCTGGCTTATCATGAGTAATTTTTATATCCACCTTTTTCTTGCCAAGCCATGACGCCGTCCAGGGCAATCCCTGACGCCGTCAAAGGTACTTTTCAGCCGATTTTGAGACGTTCTCGTTTTCTTCACTTTTATGCTCCAAAAACGTCCAAAATGCTTCCTTTTCCAGATTTCTTCTCAAAAGTACCTAAAATGACAAAAGGAACGATTTAGGGCAATATTTGATCAAATAAATACGATTTAGGGCTTAAATGACCCCTTAAAAGAGGTACACTTTTCGCTTCATCAGCTACTGCTCACAGCTCACAGCTCACTGCTACTGCTTACTGCTACTTTTGCCAAACATACCCAAAGGGAAGTGTTCATACCTTCAGCACACCCGGTAGTTAATTGATTTGATCTATTAATAATTTTGTATGTATACACAAAATCCATTACTTGAGAAATGGGTTCCAACAACTAAGTCATACTTCCTTTGGGAAGTGTTCATACCTTCAGCACACCCGATAGTTATCACTGACATGATTGCTTCGCATAAGATAAGCATGATCTACATGGATGGAGGTAGCTCAGTTAACATCATGTATGATAATTGTTTCAAGCCGCCTGAGAAATCAAGAAAATGATATGTCTTCCAACGACCCCTCTAGTTGGATTCTCTTTGAAAGATCCATGCCTGAAGGAGTCCTCTGACTGGAAACCACGGTGGGAACTCACCCATTTTCAAGAACAATCCTAATGGAATTTCACAATGTCAAGTCAAATTCAAAGTATAACATATTGTCTAGTAGGACATCCATTCAACAATTATGTGTGGAAATGTCCATAATTCTATCACAGGTGTAGAAATATCTTTTTTTTACCAGGAAATGACCATACCATCGTGTCTTTGATTTACCAGGAAATAATTTCAATCGAGAATTATATAATAGCACTTGATCTACAAGTTTAAAATCCTTCTCTCCGAGTAACTTCACATCAGGCCATCTCTTAGGGCGTTCCTTGTAAATTCGTGATTTGTCATAAGCATCCTCTCTCAACTCCGTTAACTCATTTAACAACAACAAATAAAATTTACATGCACTAGAGAAATCCAAATTACAATTTCTCAACGCCCAATATGCTCGTTGTTCCATTTCAATGGGTAAATGACAAGCCTTGCCATAAACAATCCTAAAAGGAGTACTTTCTAAATGTTAGACCCGTTCCCCGAGTACTTGTACCCCACCCTAGATGAAAAGGGACCAAAGGCCTTACGTGATTGGCTAGTCAACGAATGTTCCGTTATAGTCAAACCCGGTAGTCCACATAATAGTTAACGAACGTGTAACATGGCTTTGGAGGTTATGATGTATAACTTAAAGGACTAAAGTTGTTAAGTTGTAAACATATTATAAAATATGATGTGGCCAAAATAGAAGGAATGAGACTTAAGGAACTATATGTGCCCCATGGCCAAACTTCTCCACCTAACTAGATAAATATCTAGTGTGTGGAGAGTTCTAGTGATTTCCACCATATTTTTAGATAAGGGTGTTTTGTGGTCCGGTTTTAGAGAGAAGAAAAAGAGAGGGAAAAAGTTAGTTGGTGACTTAGGAAGAAGAAGATGAAGATCAAATGCCCATAGTCTTTCCTAGCAATGATCCACTCCAAGTAAGTATTTCTATCTTGTTGTTAATAAGGTTAAGGTTTATGATTGAAGTGGGTTTTCATCATATGATCAAAGTATGATCATATGATGATATAGAAAGGAAGATGGGTAGGTTTAAATGGGTTATGTCAACCCTTGTTTATGGTATTGATTTAATGTGTTTTAGGTTTGATGATGATTGTGAAAGATGATGATGATGATGATGTTATAAGTGGCATCTTAGCTTGGAGCTAAGGTAAGTAAACCAGCTATAAGATGATGTTATGGTGATTTTCATACGTTATGTGTTTATGTGTTTGTATAAATTAAGGTTTATGAATGGTTTGTATGATGATGTTATGTTAAAGTAAGGGTAAGGTTAGTTGATGTGTTAGACAAGAGTGGATTAAGGAAAAAGGAAGTTTAAGGCTTAAGTGGTTAAGGTATGTGCTTATGTGTAATGTTGTAATGGATTAATGGTTATGGATGCGTAATGTGTGAATGAAGTATAATGTTATGTTATATCCGCTTTACTTACTAAGCATTCGTGCTTACGGTTTAATGTTTCAATGTTTTGTAGGCTAAGGTATTAATGTGATGGCTCGGATAAGGACTAATGTTGGATATGCAAAGTGTAGAAGGATTTGGTAAGAAAGTAGAGCTAGGTATAATACCGAGCTCAAGTCAAGGTTGTACCCCCGGGAGTCTTTTAATGATTTTTAAAGTAAAGTCAAGTGTTAAAATGTATGTAAACGGAGTCATAACGATTTGGTGGTCTAACGGTGTGTCAAAGTGTGTTTGATGTGTTATGGTCAATGTTTAAGGGGGTGTTTGGCAAAAGTATGAATGTACCCATTTTGGGTTGCAAACGGGTCACATGTATATGGAACATGTTTAGTATGTTAAAGTAATGATGTTGGTTAAGTTTGGTGGGAAAATGAAGTGGTATAAGTGGTTTGTAGTGTAAATGGTTCAAAACGGGTTTTGGCGCAAAACTCGTGATTGTGTAAAGTACGTTTCGGAGAGTCAAAAGGTAAATGTTTTTGTATGAAAATGAACCCAATGTTATATTAAGTAAATCTGGAAGGTTTGGTGAAATAACGAGTTCGGGAGGTCGGACTTTTAAGTACGGGATTTGAAAATGGATCCGGGAGGATGGTACCCTCCAACCGATCGGTTGGAGGGTCCTTCCGATCGGATGAGGCCCATCCGAATCGGATGCGGGGGCAATTCGATCGGATGGGTGGTCTTTCGACTGTTTTCGGTAATCTTTGAAAAATCATATCTTTTAATCCGTAAGTCGTTAGAGGTCGTGCCACTCGGCGTTTTGAAGGTAATGGAGTCTAGTTTCATTTAAAAATAGTCTAAAGGTCTAAATGTTTATGGATTTTTATAATTGGTCAAAAGAGTAACAGAATGTCCGTAAAAGGTCAAGTGTTTCCGCGTAAAAGTTCAAAGTTTTGGTCAAAGCGGGCACGGGGTGTAACAACTTGGTATCAGAGCTTCGGTTTAAGTGAATTAGGTTTCCTTTAGGTTGCCTAGACTTAAACCACTCGTAGAAGCATTGAACGTAGGTGTAAGGAATGCGTAAGGTATATGTATAAGTTGGAAGAAGGAATATGTGACGTGACATGTGAACTTAAGTTAGTAAGTATAATGAAAGTGTTTTATGTTTTAAAATGTATGTGATGTAAGTCCGTGGCGTTTAAATGATTAGTTGGCCGTGCACCTTGGTTGGTGCCGGTCATTATATTGTGAGTATATGAATGTATGTTAAAGTAGTGGTAATGGAATGTGAATAGGAATGGTAATCGATATTAGAGATGAGTTAATAAGTAAGTTTAAATGTTGACGTTTAAAGTATGGAACATTGTAAATGTGCTAAGGTATAACGTGAGAAGATAAGATGAAACTAATGTACTAATGATATAGTGTTGAATGGTATGAAGGTTAAAGAATGAGGCTAAGGAATAATGGCATGTAATGATTATGATCCGTAAGATATTAACAGCCAACATATGGTCTCGTTATACATATATATGTCTAATGGTTGACGTTAATGTAGTAAAGAGACGGGTTAAGGGTAAGTAAGGTATGAAAATCTAAGTATGAATGTGAATGTGTAACAAGGATGAATGATGTGAGGGTATGTAGTAATGGAAGTAAGATTGGCTAAACGCTTTGACTTCCAAGTGTCTAATAATGTAAAGTTATAAAATGGGATTAAAGTAAGATGTTATGTAAAGGATGATAGAGAACGGTATTGCTCTAAATGTATAAATAATTAAAAAGATGAGTTAAGGAATGAGAATGAGAATTGTGGTAAGCTAAGTGTGCGAGTAAGAACGCAATGAATGTGTTGTGAAGGCTAAAACATGATAAGAATGTGTAAGTGACTTAAAACGTGCAAGAAGAATGAATGATGCTAATGAATGAATGAAAATGAACCTATGCAGGGTTTAAAAGTGGAAAGAGTCGGGTAGACTAAAGGGTAAAGTAAGAAAGTGAAAATGATTAATGCAGATTTAGAATGTAAGATGATAAACACATGGAAATGTGTAATTATAATAAGCAGGTTCATATGCTCTATGAGCTTGCTTTCACTAAAAATAAATGAATGAGAAAATGTGTGCATTACAATGCTATGACTTGGATCCATGACGGAAATGTGAAAGGTTAAAGATGGTATCCTTCGGGATGGCCAAGCTAATGATGATGAATGATGGTATCCTTCGGGATGACCAAGCTAATGATGATGGATGATGGTATCCTTCGGGATGACCGAGCTAATGAATGATAAAGGATCCCTCGGGATATGTTAAATATCCTTCGGGATAAAACGTATTGCCTTCATCGGCAATGGGGTTGCCTACATCTTTGGCATATAAAAATGTCCCTAAAACAAATGTGGTAATGGTATGGATCCAAGTCTAAAAAGTTAGAAGGTAATGTAAAGAATAAAAAGAATGAAAAGATTTAAAGGCTAAATGTGAAACGAATAGCAAGAGTGTTATGTCGGAAGTGTAAAAGTAGGTTAGTTTATGAATTCCTTTGATGAATCTACTAATTAATCACACAAGCTACCTAAACTAATCCTAGATCTAGAGAGAGAAAGTTAGAGAGAGAAAGTGAGTGGAAGGTGATTAACAATAATAAGAAAATGTTTAGCTCATTCAACCAACCAACCCTCTCCCTTGAATGGGAGGGGGTATTTATAGTTTTACAAGGCATGGGCTCTAAGCCCTAATTAAAACATAATTAAAATAAATAATAAGACACAGCCCATGGGCCTTCTACACAGGCTGGGCCATAAAACAAACCTAAAGGCCTAAGCAACCTATTACATAATGATCAATACTTGATAATACAAAACGTGTTCCCAACAATCTCCCCCTAAGTATTGGTCATCAAGGTTGCTTGACGTCGTCTTTGCTTCTTGGCTTCAGACGTCTCTTGCATCTTTGTTCCTTAGTTCTTGATATGATATGATATGGTATGATAATGATCTGCCGTCCTCCAATGGTCTTCAATTCTGGTGTCTTTACGTCTTTTCCACCATGCTCATATGTTCTTTGACTTTTGTTCTTCATATATTACGTAGTTCTCTCTTCATAAGCTTGATCTTTGACTTGTGAAAGGTTAACGTACTTGATCTTTGACTTTTCTTTAATTTCTTTAAACTTTTGCTATTCCTTAGTCTTTGTGAGAACTTTGCTTCAGGATATGAGCATGATGGAAAGATGGTGGAACTCCAGGTATTCATGATTCGCTGCAGGTAAATAGTTAGCAATAAATCATCCGGTACTTACAGGCTTAGACTTCGAGATTGTCAACAGCATAGTGTGAAGACTTTCTCTAATCTTTGCCCAGGCCGTTCTGAATCGGATACCCCCGAAAGGGCTTACACGGACACACCGAAGTGCACCCACGATTCAGTGAGTCGCTGGAGATCACCCTACGACTGTAGACCATTTTTGGAGTAAACACTAAGCGTAATCCACAAGGGATTACCGAAGTGACCTGCTGTCAGGACTGTTTGATGTTGACCCTGGCAGGATTTCCATTCAATCACTGAGAATCACATTTGTGGTTTCTCTCATGAATGTTCTCGGCAGATTGCTAGGATCTGCGTAGGACTCTTCTTAAGGTTACAACTGGCGTCCATAATGTAGAACAACCAGTGTAATTCTAAGTGTTCCTATGAGATCTTTTGTTGTATCTCATGGCTCTAGACTCCATTAGTGCATATTTGTTTGGTCGTCGAAGGCATGGAGCAGAGTGCCTCCTTTTCAATATGAACACATCTCGGAGTGAGAGGTCGATAGATGATGAAGGGTTCTCCGTGTGAAATGAAACAAGTACCTTTTGAGAGACACCTGAGTGGCTAGAAGGTTTAGTGTAGTGCGTCACTGGGTCCATGACGACTTTTATCTTCAATACTGGTGATGCCCAACCAACCAGTAGATTATGTATTGAACCCGGTGTCTGCCCTAAGGTTGAACAAATGGAGGGCTATTTCTTTTCACCCTTTTCTTTACTTTTCTTTTTAATTCTTCAACCCCTTCTTTCTCCTTTCATTTCATATCTCCTTTTTCAATCATACCTAGGACTTTCTAGTTCTAAACTATTGGTATTGTCCTTGGGTAGATCCCTCCAGCTCTGGCGGATCATAGGACGGTTATTCCTAACCTTAGTCACCTTATAACTCCATGACTATCCTATTGATGCCATAAACCAAACCTTTTTGAAAATCTCTCAAAGTGTTTATGATTATGAAAACATATTTTGTTTAACACTTTGAGAGTTTTGTGATTTTCAAAAATACTCCCCCTTAACATGTGCTCATAAGTGGTTAAGGTAAATTTGCACATGTCGGGTAGAGTTGACACTTTTTGAATTGATTGATTTTCAATGAACATGATCGTCTCAAGACACGTTTACATCACTAGTAAAACTAGCTTGAAATTATTACCCGTCTAGATCATATTCAAGAAAAATCGCTCGAAATCGGTACATTCTACTTAGACACATCCTTTGCGAGACACGTTTACATCACCAGATAAACTGGCTTGAAATTATTACCCGTCCAGGACATGTCTTTTCGACTACTGACTTTTTATGTCGTCAATTCGAGGGTCAATTCTTGAGTCGAGCTCTTGTGAGATTTCAACATAGATTTACCATATTTTAATCATATCATTATTCTCCCCCTCAAAAATAGCATACTCATGTTGTTTTTGTTAAACTTTTGATTAAAATATGCTCTTTTTGAGGTTTACGGGAAGCATTTCAAGAACTTTTGTTTTTGAACAAAGATTATTTTTCAAATACTCCCCCTTGATGAGGGAATACTTGTCCTTATGAGCAGAATTTTGAAAAACTTAGAAAAATTCTGGTTTAATTCTACTCATAAGAAAGAAGCTTTCGCTCCTTTGATCAGGATTGAGGCACTGAAGCGTACCTCAGGGTCCTTTCTTTACAGGTACGGGTTGTGCACTGTTATGTGTGCACAAGCCATAGTGAATGAAAATGATGAAAAATATGATGAAATATGACAAATGATGACAGATTATACCAAGGATTACTGCTCAGGTCGACGGTACGTGAGGATGTTAGGAACTCTGGCACGTCTTCCCATGAAGCTTTCCAGTCGTCTCATTGTTGTTCTGAACTTGAGCCTTTTGTCAATCCTATCAATGAACTTCACTGTTGTTTTGCATCGTTCCTACTCCAGCTCATAACTCGTAAAAACCCCGTTTTCAACCCCTTGCTACGGTTTTCCAGAATTGTTTGAAGCTCAGACTTGACTCGTACCAAAGTCTCATCACTGAATTTGTGGATTTCTTCATAACCCATAAACTTTGGTGAGCTTTTATCCCTTACGTAAGCCAACCCAAATGGTCTATCACAAAAAGTGTACGACTGCTTGTCATGCATTCCCGGAGGCTTAAGATTTGGCTTGACGAGGTTTAACTTTGTCTGGTAGCTCTCTACCCCAAGGTGCACATCTTCAACTCGCGATCTAATGACAATGTTGCGGATGTATATTAGAACCGAGTTAATGATATCATACTGAAGACGTCCAGGGAGATGTTCTAGTTTTCCTTGAACTTTCAGTAGATACATATCTTCTATATCGTTGATGTGTAAATAGGGATAGTATGCTTTACTAAAAGTATATTCTTGATCATCTAACCTTCTCACGGTAATCTTCTTCAGAAAGTTATACCCAAACATAGATTCGGTTTCTGCACTGGTGATTGAGAGAATCTTGTTCTTGTTCCACACCTCTGTTTTTGATTTTCTGGTAATCATATATTTATAGAACAATCTTCGCAGATTCGGCCAGTGGAAGATCCCAAGTGCAGCATCTTCGTTGTATTCTCGAACTTTGTGAACAAATAAATCTCCAATTTGTTCTTTAAACCTTCTAACGTATAAGAAGCTGCTTGATACTTGGTAAGAGATGTTGCATACCGCTTTTCAGGTTCTGTGTTTCCATACTCAAGATACGCTAAATCATTATTGAAAAAGTATGCTTTTAGTATCTTTGGGTTGTGTGGTTGACCGATGAGTGGTAAGGGATGGGAGTAATCACGAAGGTAAAGTCGTTCTTTTGGATGAGAGGTACGCGCATGATCCCAGTCTATGTTTTCAGACAGTGCTCTTGCAACTTGTTCAAGGTTGTATTCAAACTCCATTTCTTAAGTTGTGACTGTCTTGAATTCAGTGAAGCCACCTTTGCGAACTCTGATGATGTCAGGCAATCCCAACTTCTGGACTTTCATTGCCCGCTTCAATCGTTTAGTGAAGTCCACAATTGATCCTTCAACAGGTGCAGCGTTTTCATCTTCAGGATATGCGTCGACCATTGACTCAAACCAATCGAATCTTGGAGCAGTTGGGTTTACCCATTTTGGAAGATGTATGGCTTTTCCATTTGTGGGAGGTGCAGCGATATTTTGAACTTTAGGTGGTGCAATGGGAAATTCTTGATCAGAACTCACGTCTTTAAATGATTCAGTTGCATCGAATGCCCCGCCTTCAAGAGGAACAAACATTGGTTGGCCAGATTGCTTTGTGGTGCCAAAAGAGTGAGCTGTGGTTGAAGGTCCAGCTGACTTGGTGGGTTTCCTCTTTTTCTTCCCTTCGTCTTTGTCAGGCTCATCCCGACGATGTTTTGTTGGCTGATCCTTCTTACATGATTCAGCTTTCTTCTCAGCTTTTCTCATTGAATTGAGCAATGCCTGTTTAAGTTCTTCCTCTTCGGGTACATTGAGAATGTCCTCAAGTAGTTGTCCCATGAGATCAGATCTAGATGGCTTAGGTGGCACGGTTCGAATTGTTATGGGTGTTGTTTGCATCAGTTTTGCCACTGTTTTCTCTAGATTTCTTTTGACATATTCTTTGAAGATTCCTGAAAGATTATCTTGAAGGTATTGAGTGACCTCTTGGGATACTTGTGAACTGATTGCTTGAGGGACATGAGTTTGAAGATATTCCCCTGCTTTCTTTTCCAGATCGAATGCTCTGAGATTATTGACATGGAATTCATTCTTATCTGCCAGTTTCTTTACTTCAGTGATCTTTACATCTAGTGCTTTGTGCTCATCTTCTTCTATTTGTCTATTTCTCAAAACCAACTCTTGAAGTGTAGCAAATTTATCTTTGAGTTTATTGAATTCAGTGGTGGATTGACCCACTGATGAAGGTTGTGGTGATGGTGGTATAGTGTTGTCATTTCCTGTTTCATCATCATCATTGTTTTCTTCTTTATCACTTTCATCTCCTTCTGCATCTTTTTCTTCATCTTTATCGCTGTCAGTTTCTTCAGACTCAGATCTTGATTCTTCCTTAGACTTTTCTGATTCACTCTCTTCCTTAGACTTTTCTGATTCACCCTCTGATTCATCCGTTGCATCAGACTTTGTAGTTTCAGACTCCACTTGTTCCTCCTCTTGTTCTTCATCAGGATGTGAAGCTGACCCTTCACCACTTCTCACTTTTTCATGCTTCTCTTCATTTTCTCTGTGTTTCTTTAAGTTCTCTCTGAATGCTATCTTATACTGTTCTTTTTCTTCTTTTTCTGTCCTTGGAGGTTCTATGGCTTTGAAGGATTGTTGTACTCTTTTGAATGATTTTCCCTTTCCTTTGCCCAAGTCTTTGTCTTTTTCAGCCAATACTGTCTTCAACTTTTCAAACTCTTTCTCCTTCTTGCCTTTGCCGAGGTCTACTTCAACTTCTTCCTCTTCGTCACTTGATTCGTCTCTAAGTTTCAGTTTTGAGGATTTTTCACTGGTAATCACTTTCTTCTTATCGGCTCTTGAACATTTCTTTGTGCGAGAGGTAGTAGGTGGAACAATCTTTCCTGTTGTTTTACTTTCTCCTTTTGTAGGTGTTGTTCCTTTGGCAATGATTCCCACCTTTTTGGCTTTTTCAGCTTCATCATACTTCTGATATGCCTCAGTGTCCATTACTTCTTCACTTAACAAGCTTAATGGAATTCTCACACTTTGTTACTCTGTGTTGGACTTTTGTATCTTAATTCTGGAGACAACATGATCCATTTGTTCTGTATGCATCTTTTCATTAACACGTTGATCGATTTCAGAGTGTCTTTTCATGAAAAATGAGATGAGGAGTTTGGTGAATCGGGGAAAAGGTACTTTGTATGCCTTCTTTTGGCGGAAACTCTGGCTTAGAAAGACCATGTCATTCCATATGTATTTAGCGAAGTCCACATGTTTTAGGTTGACGACCCCCCAGAAAAATTGTAGGTATTCTAATCGTGGGTGTTCAAGGCCAGTTGTTTTGCCAGTTATACAGTGCATGATGATGGTGTACAGGGTTAACCATGGCTGTGGGATGTATTTCCTATCTACTCTGGAGAGTAAGGTTAGCTCTTCCTCTGTCTCATCATAACCAAGAAGTCTAAGTGTAGCAACCATGTCTTCAAAAGTTGGGTCATCTTGAAACTTTCTCATTGGGCCTGTGGCTTCTGCTGGAAGTTGTAAGACACTGCGAAGAGAATCAACCTTAAACTGGATTTCCCTGTTGTCAATTGTGACTGTTATGCTCTCGTTGTCTTCTCCGATTACCATGGAATGCCAGAACTGATTGAGATATACTTCAGGAACACTTGCAGTATTAGTCAGTGTTGGGCTGATGAAGTGTCTCTTGAGGATTTCCACGATGATTTGACAAGATTGGTGGCAAGGCAGCTTCCTGAAATCAATTCTCGAGTTTGACTAACTTATCCAGCGTTCATCATCTTCCGGAAATAATTGCTTTTGAGTCACTGATCCTTGAGACATGGTTTTCCTGAACATTACAAACACCAACAACAATACAATAGCAATCGTATATATATATATATATATATATATATATATATATATATATATATATATATATATATATATATATATATATATATATATATATATATTATATATATATATATATATATAAATATATATGTTAGCGAATGACATTAGTTACATGTCATTAACCTATATTGTATGATGTATCACAAAGATAGATTAATAATCACATATTTATCAAGCAAACCAATTTTCAAGCAAGAGAGTTCATGCAATCATGTGCACATTTCTAAATGTTTGGCAAGTTATATAAACTTGATAGTTATATAAACGTGACAAATGAATACAAACTCAACATGTTTATATAAACTAGATAAGATTATACAAACTCGATGAATTTATAGAAACTTGACATGTTTATACAAACTTAACAAGTGTATATAAACTCGACAAGACATGTAAACTTGGTGAAGTTTCAAACTCAGTAAGTTCTACAAGCTTAGTAACACCTATAAACTCGAAAAACTTGATATCAATGAAACTCGAGAAAAATCTATGAAACTCGAAAGCCTGAGTACATATTCATCAAGTCCAAGAAACTAGATACTTCTTATAAGCTCTGAAGGTCCTACAAACTCAAGAGAATCAGAAACTCGAGAGAGTCTGAAACTCGAGAGGGTCAGAAACTCGAGAGAGTCTGAAACTCGAGAGAGTCAGAAACTCGAGAGAGTCGGAAACTCGAGAGAGTCTGAAACTCGAGAGAATCAGAAACTCGAGAGAGTCTGAAACTCGAGAGAATCAGAAACTCGAGAGAGTCTGAAACTCGAGAGAGTCAGAAACTTGAGAGAGACTGAAACTCGAGAGAATGAGAAACTCGAGAGCTTGAGATATTTGTTTCCTAACTCGGAGACAAAGTCGAAAGGGTCATACAAACTTAGCAGATTCATTCACATTAGCACAAACTTGATAAACATCAGTCACAAACTTGGTAAAAATTATGCTAGAAACTCAGTATATGAACACTTAAGCACAACTTGGTGTCATAATCACAAACTCAGCTATGCAATTTTAAACACATATACAAGAATCACAGCTGAACATATCCCATCATTCAAATAATACCACATAAAACTCATTCATCACATTTCACAAACTCGACAGCCTTAAACCCTAACTTAATCGAATTGATCTATCTAGTGTTATAGAAACCAATTAATCTATTGCAATATACTCAGAATCATGTAATGAGATTATTACACTAACTTAATTAGATTAAACAACACTGATCAAGAAACGCCCAAATTGATTCATATAAACCCTAACTCGTTAATCATGAATTTATTCTACAGAAACAATATATGAACGATTATAATGCATAATGAATTCACATTAACACTTACAAGTTAAGATTTAAACAAACGAATTGACTGTTCTTGATATTCTTGAAGGATAAGGTTTTTGGCGGGTTGATGTTTTGCGATTTAAGTATACAGATATTATGTTTGATTGAGTCAGAATTTTAGCTTATATTGATTCTAGTTTGCCCTTTTATCACTTATAGTCCTTTACCTAGCATTATGGTTCTTTTCAAGGCCTCAAACTAATAATTCTTATGCATTTTGACATTTTTTTTATCCCTTTGACTAGCAATCTAGTTCACATATGGTCCTGTTGAGTTAACTTTTCAACAATTTAACACTTTCAGCTCTTTGACTAGAAACCTAATTCATTTAAAGTCCAAAAGACACTACTTACCTAACTTGACAGTTTCAGCCCTTTATGTTAAAATCTAGATCCAATATTTTATGACATTTCCCCCCTTGAACTAAGACCTATTTGTGACAATTTGTAAGACTAGTAGTCCAAGAGATCATAGAAATATTTGTCGATGAAGATTTTGATGAAGATTTGAGATGATAAATATGCAAAAATTTCTCCCCCTCAAAATATGTTCGTGACTTGAAATTAATGAAATTTGAAATGACGAGAACATATTTTGGTTTGGATACACTTTTGCACACTTAAAGTTCTTTTTTTTTTTTTTTTTTTTTTAATATATATAAAAAAATTGGAAAATCTTTTTGTGTTTTTCAATAATTATTTACAAAGATAGTTTTGATGTTTGACTCAGTTAATTGTTTTTAAGAAAATTTTCCAAATCATCTGGAGTCAAACATCGCATACCAATCTGGTGAACCAGTTCCACAAATCTTGCATGAGGCAAGGCTTTGGTGAACAAATCCGCCAATTGGTGTTCAGTACCCACGAAGTATAATTCAACTGTACCCATTTCCACGTGCTCTTTTATAAAGTGATACCGGAGAGCAATATGCTTCGATTTGGAATGTTGAACCGTGTTGCATGAAATAGCGATGACACTCTTGGAGTCGCAGTACATCGGAATCTTGTTAAACACATATCCGTAGTCCATCAACTGAGATCGCATCCAAATGACTTGAGCGCAGCAGGCAGACATGGCGACGTATTCTGATTTTGTAGACGACAGTGATGTACAGTCTTGCTTCTTTGACTGCCAAGATACGAGCTTGTCACCTAAAAATTGTACTCCCCATACGTACTTTTTCTCGTGTCTAAACAACCTGCATGGTCAGCGTCTGAAAAAGCAACAAGTTCAAACCCAGAATCCTTCGGATACCAGATCCCCAAATGAATGGTTCCCTTTATGTATTGAAGGATCCTCTTAACAGCAGACAAATGACGTTCAGTAGGTCGAGACTGGTAACGGGAGCATAGGTACGTGGCAAATACAACATCCAGCCGGCTAGCGGTGAGATACATGAGAGACCCAATCATACTACGATATTTCGTAGGATCAATGGGTGTGCCATGTAAATCAGCATCTAGCTTTGGGGATGAGGAGGACATGGGGGTGTTATAGGTGTCACAACTATTCATACCATGCTTTTTCAATATTTCCTGTTCATATTTAGACTGACTTAAAAATATACCATGGGGTGATTGATGAACTTGCAGTCTTAGAAAGAACTTGAGTTCACCCATCATGGACATCTCAAAGTTTTGTTTCATAAGTCTTGCAAAAGCGTTTGAATATTTTTTATGAGTTGATCCAAAAATGATATAATCTACACAAATTTGAACAATGAGAATATCCTCCCCGTGTTTTTGTATAAATAAAGTCGGGTCAACAGATCCTTTAGTAAAATGATTGGCTAATAAGAATGCAGACAGTTTGTCGTACCATGCCCTCGGGGCATGTTTAAGGCCGTAGAGGGCTTTCTTGAGCCTGTAGGCGTGGTTCGGATGCTCTGGATCGACGAAGCCCTCGGGTTGTGAAACGTACACCTCTTCCCGGAGTTGTCCATTGAGAAATGCCGTCTTCACATCCATCTGGTAGACCGTGATATTCTTGTGAGCAGCGTACGCCAGGAACATTCTAACAGCCTCAAGACGTTCCACTGGTGCAAATGATTCTTCGAAATCAATCCCTTCTTCCTGACTGAACCCTTTGGCGACCAAGCGGGACTTGTTACGAATAACGGTACCATCCGCATCTAACTTATTTTTCCAGATCCACTTCAAACCGACGACGTAAACCCCATCTGGTCTCTCTACCAATTCCCAAACTTCCAACCTCTTGAATTGATCCAATTCCTCTTGTATAGACTTAATCCAGTTGTCGTAGGTAAGGGCTTCTCGAATGCTTTTGGGTTTGGACTGACAAACGGTGAGTACATAAATGCAGGTTTCACCGTCTGTATAGAGTCGTTGTCATGTCATGACAGGGTTTTCTGGGTTGCCAATCACATTCACAAGGGGATGATCCTTTGTCCATTTGTGTGTTGATGGGTAATGTTGATAAGTATGGTGCAGATTTGACGGTTCCAAGTTGCGTGCGGACGACTCTGTGATATCAGTAACGGTGGGAGCCGGCGCAAATGGATTGAAGAATGCGTTGCCGTTATAATCTGCTGGTGTGGGTACTTCAGAAGAATGTTGGGGGGGACCTTCAACTACAGACGCAGAAGTGGAAGCTGTTTGATCGACAGATGATGATGGTTCTGGTTGAGGTGCATCTTCGGCAACTGCTGTTGTGGTAGTGGCGGGTGTATCAGGTGCTTGATTATCGACGAGTGGTTGTGCAGCGGAACTTGTGGATACATCAGGAGCACGACTAACCATAGTATCATCGAACAATGGAGCAAACAAGTCTTCTAGGTCTTTGCGGTTTAGAGAGAAGGATGCAGCTGAAGGATCAGGGAAGTTGAGACGGTTGGTTTCGGGTCCTAAGCTGTTTTGCTCGAAAGCCATTTCGGTGAGCTCATCGAAATTAGCATGTATAATCTCCTGAATCTCCCGGGTGCGACGGTTCCAAATTCTGAATCCCTTTGAATTTTCACAATATCCGACAAAAATCCCTATATCCGCTTTGGCCTTCAATTTTCCGAGGTCATCACGATCATTCATTGGATAGCAGAAAGCTCCAAAGACATGAAAGTAATTGATGTTCGGTTTTCTGTGGTGAACAATTTCATATGGTGTCTTGGTGTGCCTTTTAGTGACCATGCATCTGTTTTGGGTGTAGCAGGCAGTTGAAACGGCTTCGGCCCAAAGGTAATCCGGTAATTGAGCATTGATTAACATTGTTCTTGCTGCTTCCACTAAAGTTCGGTTTCGTCTTTCGACTACGCCATTCTGTTCGGGGCTGCGAGCAATGGATGTTTGATGTTCAATACCCACTTTCTCATAATACTCCCGAAGAGTCTGATTCTTGAACTTAGTCCCATTATCTGTTCGAATTTTTCTGACTGTGTTACAGAGCTGAACTTAAATCTTTGTGAGAAAGGTGATGATCATGGACGGTGCTTGATCTTTACTGCGAAGAAAATAAGTCCAAGTCCATCTTGAATAATCATCGACAATTACCAGTATGTACCGCTTCCCATTAATAGTTTGAACACGCATAGGGCCACACAGATCCATATGCAACAGTTGAAGTACGTGATCAGTACTGTGCTAAGGTTTAGGAGGAAAGTGAGCACGAGTACTTTTTCCTTGTTCACAAGCGGGACACAGATGATCTTTGGCATATCTGAATTTTGGAAGACCATCGACCAACTTTTTACGAGCGAGCTCGGTCATGGTTTTGAAGTTCAGGTGAGACATGCGTTTGTGCCATAGCCATGCTTTGGTGGGATGTGCCTTGGATAGTAGACAAATTGGTGAGGAAGCTGTCATGTCCGAGAAGGAAATAGTATAAAGACTGGTTCCGCGCTTTCCTTTCATCAGATCATTTCCTTGAAGATCTCGAACAAAACATGTTTTCTCTCGAAAAGCCACTTCTAAATCACCATCGCAGAATTGCCCAACGGAGAACAAATTATGACCAAGGCCCTCGACATAGTAGACACGGCTAATTTCGATATTCCCATTGACATAATCACCATAACCCATGATAGCCGTAAAATGATCATTCCCGAACCTGACATTGCCTATGAACATCGCAACGAAGTTTACTAGAAGCTTTAAGTTTCCTGTCATGTGCCGGGAACACCCGCTATCAACAATCAAGAGAACAATTTAGATCGCCTGCATCACAAGGAGAAGACACAGATGGAGAGTTGGAACCAGTGGATCCCGTTGGGTTAGTAATACAGGTGTTAAGCATCTGTTGTACCCAATTAAAACTAGTTTTATGCTATAACCAACACTGCCACGTCCAACTAGTCTCTTCTTTCTTCCTAATGTATGTACTTGGTGATCGGTTTGTCCTAGGTGCAGCTATGGTCTTGTCAACTTTGGTCTCAAAAACTACTTGTGTCGGTTTTCCTAAAATGGACTTAGCAGCGGTTATGGGCCTATAGGAAATGCCAGTAGTACGTTTCTGTTTTTGTGACAAAAAGGTTTTAGCAATGCATTTCTGATTATTTCCAGACAACACACTATTACGACAGAACACACAATAAGCATCAACCATAATAGCATTACAAACATTCAAAGATTCAACATTCATTACATCAGATTCAGAATGACACTTGGACAAGTTGGATTCTAATCTAGACATAACATGTGTTTTATTCAAACTACTAGCATTAACTTCTACTTCTGCATTCTTAGATAATCCACTCTTAGGTTGCCAAACTCTATTCTTCTTTTGACTCTTGGTGGTCTTTGAGCTGCTAGCCTTAGATGTGTTGCCTAATCCTGTGGAAGTTGAAGTATTCACATTAGTAGTTTGTGATGATGCTTTCTTAGGTGCCTTGTCGACTTTGTACATTCCTGGTGCAATCACATTATTTGATACAGCTTTCCCTTTGTCAAGAGTTTTGAGTTTCTCTTTCAAATCAATAATGATGTGTTTTTGTTCTTGAATTTTTGATTCTAACTCTCTATTTAATTGAATAGTGGCATTTTTGTTTTCACAAACTCGCTCAATGTCTTTTTCATATTCAGAAATTTGTTGTTTCAAAACAACATTTTCTTTTTCAAATTGATTGTCAGAGGCATGACTATTTTGGAAAGACACTGATTCCTTTTAGTTTTGTAGTGCTAACTCAAAGTTAAGACTCTGAGCTTGACACCATTTCCACCTTTGGTTAAGTTTGAAAATTTCTTTTGCACATTTGGTTTCCACATCATCATTGATTTGTCTAAGTCTCTCATTTTCTTTTCTCAGATTATCAATCTCAATTCTCATTGTCTCAATTTCAACACAGTGATCATCAACAAGCAATTCATGACATGACAAATAGATAGAATTCATAATCACAGATATCACATCAGAACTGAGAACATTCGTCAAGAGTCGATCGACATCTTTTTCCAAAGCTTTCTTTTGACCTTTTTGTTTTGCAATTTTGTTATCTTTTGCTTTGAAAATACTCATCATTGATGCAACTTCTGACTGGAGTTCCTGTTCCCACTGTGTCGCACAAAGTCGCAGGTGTTTGACAAGTGGCAAGAATTGTTTTTGAAAAACTTCTCTCTTTTCTTTCTCATAAGGAGAGAGAAAAGTGGAGATTTTGATTTCATAATTTTTTTCAATTGCGTTTTCCAAAAGTTGGATGTCGTCCATAAATGTTTTAAAATATTTAAGAATGCAACATGCTTTTGGCATTTGTTCATTAACACCTTGATTTGGTAACGGACCATTGACTTGTGCTATAGTGGTAACTGGACCAACGTCAGACGAAACATTTATTTCATTTAAAGACCACGTTTGGTTAGATCTATCTGTTTGTGGGACAAATGATGCACTAATGTGAGGTACTTTTGAGTAATCGTATGGTTTTTTATAATAGTCACAACTCAATTTGGATCGACTCTCGTCCGCTTGTTCTAGTTCCTCTTCAGTATTATAAACAACAACACGCTGGAAAGTTTCATCGAACAAGTATTCTGCACTGTACAACTTAGGATTTTCCCTGAGTGCCTTTTGTAAAAAACGTGGTTGATCATTTCCAATTGCAAATCCGTATCCTTTAGGATTTGGTTTCACAGTCAGTTTTTGAATTGTAGTTACAGAATCACCCGTTTTATACACAACGTTTTGAAATTCTTTGAGCTTGGATTCCAACGCAACAATCTCCTCAAGATATGAGTTAACACGTTTCCTTGTGGTTTGTTTTTCTTCAATAAGATCATTTTGACAGTTTGAAAACTCTGTTTTAGTTTTGGAAAGCTCAGAGTTTAATATGTCAATTTGTTTTTGAAATTCGAATTGCTCTTGTTCTTTTTGAAAAATCAAATCATTTTTAGAAACAGTTAACTCATGAACTTGATGTTCTAAATCTTTTACCTGAACATGTGATTGTTGGAATGCAACCTCAAAGCTTTTCTCACGTTTTTCTTGATTTTCATAATTTGAAAGTTGCATTTTGTAGCACTCATGATCCTTTGTTAACAGTGCAATTTTTGCTTTTAAGTTTTTGTTAATGTCATTGCATTTGTCCACACTACTAGAAAAAGGTCTATCCTTGACTCGCATTTTATGACGCACGCTACAAGATGACGCGCAAATAGCAAAGTCATAAAATAAGAGTCATAACGAGTAAATTTTCTATTGGGGATGACTCGCTTTAAGAAGCGTCATAACATATGGGTCATAATCACATTTTTGGCTAACTCCCGCCCACTTTTTTTCCCCAAAATCAAATGATTTTCATTGTCCCTCCATACTTATCTAGGTCACCCACTATTTTCACTACTCCCCACTTATCTCTCTTCTCTGCCGCTATAACACAACCGCTATAACCTTAATCTTTTCTCTGCCGCTATACCTTGTTGGTTTTCTTTGCTAGTTAACCACAGTCCCACTCTCGATTTCAGGTCCACATTTCCATGAATCAGGTACTTTAATGTGTTATATGTTCAATTTAATCATCAATTTCGTGGTGTTCATGAGTCAATTTCGTGTTTGGTTAACTTTTGAAATTAGGGTTCATGAGACCCGAATCTGTATATCTGTGAGATATGCTGAGTATTTTTTTAGTGTGCTTATGAGTGTGTTATACGATTCAGGCAAGAGAGATGCAGAGGAGATTATTGAGAAAGTTGTCAATAATCTAAAGTATAAAAACCTTGGCGCTTAAGGTGTTATTTTTTTGTCATAACTGATTAGATGTTACTGACTGGTCAATATTATTCATACGTTTTCTGGGTTATAAAAGGGGTAATAACGGAAAACATAGAAAATTGGACGATTTTAATTCAGACAAAGTTCTGTATCTCTTGAGTTTTTGTTGTTTCTAAAATCCTTTGTGTTTTTCACTCCGTTGCCACGCTAATTTGTTGTTTAAAGTTATTAATGATCTGTGGAACCTTTTTGATTTATGCATTTTGTTTTAGATTGCATACAGGAACCTCAAGTTTAACATTTTTTATTTGATATTTCAGGGGGCTAGAAATGAAATCTTTGCTCTGCAGCCTGCTCCCATTCAGGTGTCATATATGGGATTCCCTGGTACAACTGGTGCTAGCTATATACAGTATCTGGTTACTGAAGAAGTAAGACAACTTCTGTTATCTTTTCCCCTTAGTTTGCTTCCCCGCTAGTGTATGCTGAGTTATCTAATTTTCTGTGGCAGTTTGTCTCTCCAACTCGGTTTGCTCATATTTACTCTGAGAAGCTTGTTCATCTCCCTCATTGCTACTTTGTCAACGACTATAAGCAGGTAAACCTTACTAGGGCAGAAATGTTTTACATATTCATACGGAAATGAGACTTCGTGCCTGTATGCGATTTATATATCAGATATGCTATAGTCTGCATGTTTCGAAACTTGCATCACCATTTCTATGATTGCTCTTTTTGTTTGTTGAAACTTTCAAACCTATTTCCATACTATCCTTTTGACTAATAAGCTACGTCATGTTGCTGCTGCAGATGCCGCTGCACAGGGTGTGCAGCCAGACCAGATCATTTTCCCTGACGTTGCTATGAAGAATGAACACATTAGGCGTAGTTCTTTGGCGGATATTTGCCTTGACACGTATGCTACACAAACTCTTTGTATCTTTGAATGTTGTTAACAACTGCATTTTCTTGTATTATGAGGCCTTGATTGATAATAACTTCGTATTCCCATCGATTAGGCCGTTATGCAATGCACATACAACTGGCACTAATGTTCTTTGGGCTGGGTTGCCTATGCTGACCCTCCCCCTTGAGAAAATGGCAACTAGAGTTGCTGGTTCACTCTGTCTAGCCACTGGAGTTGGTGAGGAGATGATTGTCAACAGGTTGGTGGTCCAATCTCTAAATCAAATTGTCAAATAAATTACGATACTTGGGCATTGGCTCTACACTTAAAGACCACCAAGTTGTAGTTTTATTACCAATTTGTTATTTCTTTGTGTATATTCATTCATCACAAATCTGCAAAAATGACCGTCGCTTGACTTTGATATCCTACTTGATTAGTTTAAGGTTCTGCTAAGCTGAGCCATACATCTTGTGATTAACCTTATGTATTTTTCTGTTATGAAGTATGAAGGAGTATGAAGACAGGGCAGTGTATCGCCTTAGCTGTCCTCTGTTTGATACATCTTGGAGCTTATTTAAGTGCCTTATTTTGGTCTGCAAAAGACCTCAGTGAACCATAGTCTGCCCTGCACCACACCTTAGTGGTCTGATTTAGCTAGTTATCATTAATTTGTTTTTCCCCAGTTTCATCAGTTTTGTGTGATTTTTAGTTTCTTAGATAATAGTAGTTATAAGCTGTAATTTGGTACTTAGTAAGTTGACCAGCTTATCTAGCCTTCCTTATTTTTATTTGGATTTTAGGATTTAATCTAAGCAGTTTTCTCAGGCCTTGAACAGACATGTTTTTGCCCTGCCCCTAGTTAGACAGCAGACTGATTGAACAATTGGCATGTCTGCAGTATTCTATTGACGTGTAACGTATTTTGAATTTGTCTATCTTTTCTCTTTTTTAGATGTGGTTAAAGGGAATAGGAGACTTATTCCTCAAGCGGTTAAATCGTGGGTCGAGCAATACGAAAAGGAGCCAAAACCAGCAATGGTTGAACTACTGCTTCAGGAGAGCTGCACGGATGACTCGGGTAGTCTTGTTGTATACTCGGTGGTCGATGTGGAAGCTGTCAAACTAACTTGTGAATTGCTATCGATATGTAATTTTTGTCGTTAATTAACTTGTGACTTATCGTGAATTAGTACTTGAATTAACCTCATTGTTTTGATATATATATATATGAAATGCGTCATTTTGATATTTGTGTTTTTAATTTTGTATTATCAGGTTTTTAATTGTCATTTAATAGAAAATTAGGAACTGGAAAAAAATTAATTTTTTAAAAAAAAAATTAGGTTATGACACGCAAAAAGGAGAGTCATAAAACGTGGGTCATAAAAAAAATTAGGTTATGACACGCAAAAAGGAGAGTCATAAAACGTGGGTCATAAGTGCGCGTCATAGAGGGATGACGCACAAATGCGAGTCATGAAGCTTTATGACGGGTCCATCCTTGACTCGCATTTGCGCGTCATAAAGCCTCTTCTTGACTCGAATTTGGAGTCAAGAATAGCTATTTTTCTAGTAGTGCCATCTGGGATTTATGTGCATTTAATTGTGATTGGGTGGCAAGCAATAAGGTCATGAGCTCTGCATCTGAATCTTGCATAAGATCATTGTGTTCAAGATGATCATGATTGTCATCTTCAAAAGAATCATCAAATGAAACCACTAGGTTAATTTGATCATCATCAAAGGTAACCACTGTGTTTATTTGATCATTGTCTTGAGATGAAAATGATAAGTCATTTTGAGCAAAATTTTCTTGTGCAGATGAAGATGCAGATGGTGAGGCAATTTCATGAATAAGACAATCTGCATCAGATACCTGAGATAAGCCATCGGTGTCATAGACCGGGCCTGTCTCACTCATGTTCATCTCCTGCATGTTGGCCATCAACATTACGGCTGCGTTTGCTTCAAGGTCTTCCATTTCATCATCTGATAACGCGTTTGCCATAAAGTTGTGTTCTTTTTCTGTCAGAATACCACTGGCCTTTTCATCTTTCAATGCTAGGAGAAGAGCTTCCTTATGATAAGCACTACCCATTGTCCTTGGCTTTGGGCATGCATTTTCCATATGACCACTCCCACCACAATTGTAGCAAGTGATGGATGTGTTAGCAATCCCTTTCCCTTTATCAGCAAACTGAGTCCTTCTATGAGTGTTTCCCATGATGTTTCTACCACTTCCTCCTGAACTGAACCATTGACCACCAGAATTCCCCATGTAATTCCCTGAACCAAACCTTCCTGAAGACCTATTCTGAATTTCAACCCTTCCATTATTCACCACTGCTTGATTCCTTGTATTCGATGAAGATGTCAAACGATTGTTCGACTTGTTGGAGAATTTGCTAAATGCACGAGCGATCAATGCAAATCCTTCATTCAGAGAGTTAAAAGCATCATCTTCATCATTGTAAATATTGGAGTACATGCTATAATCAGTGTTGTCGTATGGGACAAGTTGATTATCAGAGTATGGAGAAGGTGCTTCATAAGGGACAATTTGGTTTGAAGGTTGTGGTGCAAAATCCGAATGAGGTGGTGGTGGTGGAACAAACTCCTGGTTTGGTGCAAAATGAGATTGAGCCATTAAAGCAAGTTAGTTTGGATTAGGTGCTGATGAGAATCCTAAACGTGCTGCTCGGTCCTTGTCAACTTCAGATTGGTGTTGTTTTAGGTAATCATACAATAACCCATAAGAAACGTCATTTATCTTTTTGGCTTATCGAACAAACGTGACGTACTTTTGCCAATCTGGTCCGAGACATCCCAAAAACTTTGAGTTCACAGCAATCTTTGGTAAGGTGATGTTGTGGCGATCCAGATCATTGATGATGTTGGTGAAACGATGATAATATGATTCTAAAGATTCCTCAGGTTCGATCATGAAGTGTGTGTATTCCATATACAACTTTGATTCCAAGTCCTCTTGATTAAGTTCTGTGCCTTCCATAAGCAGATGTACATGCTCCCACATATCCTTGGCTGTCTTTTGGGCATCAATACTCCTGAAGATAGGATTGGGAATCCCTTGGAGTATGTAAGACATGGCTAGCTCATTTGCCTCTTGTTGAAGTACTTGTTATGCTGTTAGTTGAGCTAAAGGAGTGGGGGTTGTTGTCGCTTCTCTTGGAGGAACTTGAGTTGGATCACCAGGAATGGTTGTTGTAGGTGTTGGATACGGTCCATCAATGATAACCTTCTTCAGATACTTCCCATGAGGTTTCCTTAGTTCGATGAATCGGAGAAAACGACTGGACCACTGCACATAGTTTCTGGTGTGAGCATGGGTGGTGTGTCCAAAGACCCTGCTTCATGCCTCGATTGTTGACTACTAATGGCTTCGCACATCTTGGTAAACCAGTGTGGTTCTCTTGAAGGAGGTTGGTAATTTTGCATTGGTTATGGGGGAAGTTGTTGCTGATGAGGGAATTGATGTTGATGCATGAACATTTGATGTTGTTGATACTGTGGTTGATATTATGGTTGATACTGTTGTTGGGGATACTGCTGCTGAAATGGTTGTTGACGATATTGTTGCTGTTGTTGATTGTAGAAGTAGTAATTGTATGGCGGTTGAGACATCATTAAGTAACTTGTGGATGTAGGTGTAGGATCTTCAAAGGATAATAACGGTTGTTGTTGAAGATTAGAAACTTGAACAGTGAAGAACTTGTAGAAACTCTGAGGATTTCACTCTAGAAACTCGGAGAATTCAATCGTTGAACACTCGGAGGATTTTACACTAGAAACTCGAAAGATTCTTAAAAAACTTGATAAATCTCACAAACTTGGTAACTAATCAAGAAAGTCGAGAAACTTGAGAAAGTCGAGAAGCTGTAGAAACTCGAGAAACTTGGAAAAAGTCGAGAAACTGTAGAAAGTCGAGAAGCTGTAGAAACTCGAGAAACTTGGAGAAAGTCGAGAAACTTGAGAAACTCGAGAACTAGAGAAAGTCGAGAACTAGAGAAACTCGATAAATATTCCAAAGTTGGTAAACTTTTAGAAACTCGATAAACTTCTACCAAACTTGGTAAAAGTTTACAAACTCGATGATGACCAGAAAGTCAGAAAACTTTAGAAACTCGATAAGGTCCAAACTCGAGAATCAACAAGAAACTCGATAAAATTATCAAACTCGATAATTTATCAAGAAACTCGATACAATCCAAACTCGAGAATCAACAAGAAACTCGATAAACAGACAAACTCGACAGATTTATCCAACTCGATAAATCTGACAGAAAGTCGATAGATGAACAGTACGTCTCGGATGAACAGTGTTTTCTCGGATGAACAGTAATTTCTCGGATTTTCTTTAATTTTTACTTAAATCTAATCTTTAACAACCTAAATTACCCCTAGGCGAATGATACCACTTGATGAATCTACTAATTAATCACACAAGGTACCTAAGCTCATTCAACCAACCAACCCTCTCCCTTGAATGGGAGGGGGTATTATTTATAGTTTTACAAGGCATGGGCTCTAAGCCCTAATTAAAGCATAATTAAAATAAATAATAAGACACAGCCCATGGGTCTTCTACACAGGCTGGGCCATAAAACAAACTTAAAGGCCTAAGCAAATATTACATAATGATCAATACTTGATAATACAAAACGTGTTCCCAGCATCCTTATTTAATTGGATTGGGATGCCTTTTCATTTAAATAACGAAGTCGTAAATCACCGAACCATGAGTTTGTATTTCTTGATTTACATCGTTTGGGACGCCTCTCCATGTAAATGAGGAAGTATGAATGAGTGGGCTTATATGTTCCCGACATGGCATGAGTAGGGTGAAAGGGTAGAAAAGGGAGTCTAGAAATAGGTAGTAGCTATAAGAACTAAGATAGGTAGATAGAGGAAGAGTTGAATATCGACCCTAGGTGGGAAACGTCAAGTGAAGTGTATGATTTAGGTGTTAAAGTGTAAGTTGAAACGATTAAAGTTTTAAATGATATGCTTGTTTGCAATGTGAATTGAAGGTAAAGTGAAGTAATGAATGCTAATAAACACTAATATGGACTAAAGGTTCTACAAAATGATGAGAAGAGAAGTAAAGGCAAACGTAACGTGTAGTAAGAATGTTAATGGGATCGTGGTAAGGTTGCGATAAAAGTAGAAAGATAATAAATGTTGACTTATGAAAAGTTAAAAGGGTGTGTAATGTTCAAGTGACCCTAGTCCTTGACGGGAAAGTTAGAATGGAACGAGTTAGTAGGTTATGTGATAGACGTAGAAATGGTTAAATGGTATGCATTAGTGGCAAGGATTATGTCTTGAATGACATAATAATTGAGAAGAAAAGAAATGTTAGAAAAGTTAAGCTAGAAATAGAATGAGTTAAGGGTATGATGTGCGTTTATTGGACCTTGAATTGCAAGATCACTTAGATCGTTGCAACTAAAAGGAATGAAGAAAGGAAAGTGCTAAGAACGGGAGTAAGATGGGACTAAGTTTTGGATAGTTTAGACAAGAGATTTCGAGGACGAAATCTAAATAAGGGGGTAGAATTATTAGACCCGTTCCCTGGGTACTTGTACCCCACCCTAGATGAAAAGGGACCAAAGGCCTCACGTGATTGGCTAATCAACGAATGTTGCGTTATAGTCAAACCCGGTAGTCAACCTAATAGTTAACGAACGTGTAACATGGCTTTGGAGGTTATGATGCATAACTTAAAGGACTAAAGTTGTTAAGTTGTAAACATGTTATAAAATGTGATGTGGCCAAAATAGAAGGAATGAGACTTAAGGGACTATATGTGCCCCATGGCCAAACTTCTCCACCTAACTAGATAAATATCTAGTGTGTGGAGAGTTCTAGTGATTTCCACCATATTTTTAGATAAGGGTGTTTTGTGGTCCAATTTTAGAGAGAAGAAAAAGTTAGGGAAAAAGTTAGTTGGTGACTTAGGAAGAAAAAGATGAAGATCATATGCCCATAGTCTTTCCTAGCAATGATCCACTCCAAGTAAGTATTTCTATCTTGTTGTTAATAAGGTTAAGGTTTATGATTGAAGTGGGTTTTCATCATATGATCAAAGTATGATCATATGATGATATAGAAAGGAAGATGGGTAGGTTTAAATGGGTTATGTCAACCCTTGTTTATGGTATTGATTTAATGTGTTTTAGGTTTGATGATGATTGTGAAAGATGATGATGATGTTAGTGGTGAGAATGATGATGATGATGTTATAAGTGGCCTCTTAGCTTGGAGCTAAGGTAAGTAAACCGGCTATAAGATGATGTTATGGTGACTTCCATACGTTATGTGTTTATGTGTTTGTATAAATTAAGGTTTATGAATGGTTTGTATGATGATGTTATGTTAAAGTAAGGGTAAGGTTAGTTGATGTGTTAGACAAGAGTGGATTAAGGAAAGAGGAAGGTTAAGGTATGTGCTTATGTGTAATGTTGTAATGGATTAATGGTTATGGATGCTTAATGTGTGAATGAAGTATAATGTTATGTTATATCCGCTTTACTTACTAAGCATTCGTGCTTACGGTTTAATGTTTCAATGTTTTGTAGGCTAAGGTATTAATGTGATGGCTCGGATAAGGACTAATGTTGGATATGCAAAGTGTAGAAGGATTTGGTAAGAAAGTAGAGCTAGGTAAAATACCGAGCTCAAGTCAAGGTTATACCCCCGGGAGTCTTTTAACGATTTGAAAAATAAACTCAAGTGTTAAAATGTATGTAAACGGAGTCATAACGATTTGGTGGTCTAACGGTGTGTCAAAGTGTGTTTGATGTGTTATGGTCAATGTTTAAGGGGGTGTTTGGCAAAAGTATGAATGTACCCATTTTGGGTTGCAAACGGGTCACATGTATATGGGACATGTTTAGTATGTTAAAGTAATGATGTTGGTTAAGTTTGGTGGGAAAATGAAGTGGTATAAGTGGTTTGTAGTGTAAATGGTTCAAAACGGGTTTTGGCGCAAAACCCGTGATTGTGTAAAGTACGTTTCCGAGAGTCAAAAGGTAAATGTTTTTGTATGAAAATGAGCCCAATGTTATATTAAGTAAATCTGGAAGGTTTGGTGAAATAACGAGTTCGGGAGGTCGGACTTTTAAGTACGGGATTTGAAAATGGATCCGGGAGGACGGTACCCTCCAACCGATCGGTTGGAGGGTCCTTCCGATCGGATGAGGCCCATCCGAATCGGATGCGGGGGCAATTCGATCGGATGGGTGGTCTTTCGACTATTTTCGGTAATCTTTGAAAAATCATATCTTTTAATCCGTAAGTCGTTAGAGGTCGTGCCACCCGGCATTTTGAAGGTAATATAGTCTAGTTTCATTTAAAAATAGTCTAAAGGTCTGAATGTTTATAGATTTTTATAATTGGTCAAAAGAGTAATAGAATTTCCGTAAAAGGTCAAGCGTTTCCGCGTAAAAGTTCAAAGTTTTGGTCAAAGCGGGCATGGGGTGTAACACTAAAGGTGTTTTATAAGTAGTACAAAATGCCCACAAAGCATCATCAAGCTTGTCCGACCATTCCTTCTGATTATTTGTAATACCCGTAATTTTCCAGACGTATTTCTATACGAGATTATCCCTATTTTTCATATACGAACTTTTATGAACTCATTTGGTTTAAAAACGCGAAGTTATCTCGCGAAATGTGGAAACCGTGCACAACGCGTACTGGCACAACCGACGATTTGATTTGATTATTTTATTATTTGGGAGAAAATAGGTGTATGAATAGTCATTTTGATTGGAAAAATTATTCTAAGCGCGATGGCGAAATTCTCGTGTCTTAAATCTAGCGTTCGCTAGTCTAAATGTATCCTGAATCAAAAATCAAGAAAGATAACCCGAATTACAATAATAGTCCTTGTGCAGAAATTACCCGCCCGCCCCTGAAGTTTCTAGGGTTACACTATTAGTCCCTCTGTTAGTATAAAAGGACCCATTTTAGGGTTTTGGCTCATATAACTCTCACCACACACACACTTATATACATCCGGCGCCGTCACCATCTCCGGCGAACAACTCCTGCCAATTTTCGGCCACCCCTTTTCTTGTTACCGACGCATAGATCAACCCAAGGAGATCATTTCTAGAGCTTTTTAGACCGAGGGGAGCACGTTTGCTCGCGTTTTGGATACCACAGCCGCGATCCTCTCCTCTCCCTTCCTCGATTTGGTAAACCGTGGAAACCCGTTTGTCTATTTTTGTTTTAAACCGAGTATATATATATATTGATTGGTTGGTGTTTTCGTGGATATAAGTTAATAAAAGCAAACTATTAAATTTTGTGGATAATAAGTGGATTAAAAGGATGATTTAAAAGGGTTTTGGAAATAAATTTGTGTGGTAAGAAAATATTGGTGTTTAGTGTTACTCTCGGGTCGGTTCATAACCGATTAAGGTTTTGGGTCACGGTTTGGTGTTAATGTTCTCGATGTTGTTATTGTGGTGAGGTAAGGGTCGAGTAATAACTCTCAAGAGTGTCGGATTATTTATTTATTTTTGGTCGTGTGGTAAAAATTAATCTAACGAGTGTTTGTTTGTACCGATTGTGTTAAGAGTCGAGTAGGACTCGTTTTGATTCAGTTTGGATTATGGTTTCTAAGTTGTAACTGTAGATTTGATTTATATCTGGGTCGATATTAGTTTTGAGGCACGGTATGAATTTGGATTCACTCGTGTCAAGTTGTGTTACTTTATCTTCAGTGGATTTAGTCTCGTCGGTACGAGACAGAATTTAGAAGGGTTATTGTTGGTTCGGTTTAGCCAAGGAACCACTCACGTAGGGTGTTTGTTTGTTCGTTATTTTGGTCACAAGGGTGGGTTGTTATCAGCCAATTTAGGGTGTGTTGGGTTTGTATTGTGAGTTGCATTTGGACTATGTCCATGTTGGTTTTGGGTGTGTCAGTTTAGCACATGGGGCAAAGCCCATATAAGGGTGAGTTTGTTTGTTAAACGGGCTGTCAAGCCCAAGTCAAGTAAGGGAGAGTTTGGTCTAAAAATTTCGTAGGGTGTGCTTGTTTGTTAATAAGATTAGAAGTGTGTTGGGTTATAACTTGTGGTGTCAAAATATATTTGACTAACATGTTTGTTTGATTTTAGCAAGGTATACTTTGGTAAGTTTCGGATATATTGGGATTGTTACATTGGAACTTAGGATTGTTACATTGGAACTTCAGATTGTCCCAAAGTCAAATCACAATCCGTATTTCGAAGGGTGTGCTTGTTTGTTAATAAGATTAGAAGTGTGTTAGGTTATAATTTATGGTGTCAAAAAATATTTTACTAACATGTTTGTTTGATTTTAGCAAGGTATACTTTGGTAAGTTTCGGATATATTGGGATTGTTACATTGGAACTTGGATAATACGGATTGTGATTTGACTTTGGGACATTTACCGGATTGATAATATTTGGATTTATTGGATTTCACATTGACTTTGATTTGGATTGTTGGACAAACATTGGACGTGTATTGACATTATTGGACAGATTGGACTTATTGGACTTGAAACGAATACAATATATTAGACTCAAGATGAATTTAATATATTTGATTCGCAACAATTACACAATAAGAAACAATGTCTAATAACCAATGAATACCTGTATTAATTAAATTGTCAATTGATTTTATTTAAGTCACGACGACTTGGAAAAACTGATTTTTATTAGTTAAACTTATCTTTTATCTATAAAACGTTTATGTTTTATACAAACTAATTGGGGATTTGGGGTAGATACCGAACCTTATCAATCGACCTATGGTATTAATATATTTATTTGTTGTTACTTTCTGGATTTTCCTTGTTGGCTTGAGTTTGCGTAAGTATTTCTCGACTACGTCGACGTCTTTTCCATTTTGGCGTGCGTTGTATTTAGAGTCTATGTTTTCTTACCACCACACGAAACGTTGATACTAAACTTTTTGTGAGTACTGAGTAAGAGTAATCCATGAAAACTACGACACGTTGTCTCTTGTAGACATAATTATTGTGCGAGACATAATTTGAGATAACCGTATACGTATTAGGTTGTGCCGATCTCGTACCGTTGTGCTTGTACCTCCGTGTACCGTTGTGCCTGTCTCCTGGATACCGTTGTGATTAGCTCTAGATGCCAGTTATGTCAGTCGTGATAGTTGCATTGATGTGGCTAAGGTGAGTTCATGACCCCTACTTTTACTGGTTTTATAACTGTTTTGGGGGAGAATACATGCTCGTTTTTAACTAAACTCAATGGTTGTTTATTTGGATACGTGAGTTGTTTACTCAAGATTTGACTGTTTGGCTGAAGTATTTGATTTGGTTATTGGAAGGCGTTATGTGTTTATTTGATATACATGGGAGTTTCATAGCCCCACTTTTACTAACTTACTAATGTTTATTTAAACTTGGGGGAGAAAACATGCAAAACCGTTTTAACGGACCTACTGCTACCTTTTTTATTTGCTATAACTTGTTGACTAGTTAAGATTAGATATGCAACAGATGTTTGTCTTAGACCAGGGTAGCAAATAACCCAGATTCCTTTTGCTATAACGTGGTGCCTGGCTAAGGTCAAATATATCCTAGGGCCCTACTGTGTTTGTCAATATGAGAGAGGGCTACCGTGACCTATCATATTGATACTGGATTGGTTGTGTTTGTTGATATATGTGGAATTTGTGATTTATATCTATCTTAGTCCAGTGTAGCAAATAACTGTATTATGGTCCAACTGTTATTATTTTTTATTAAACCTATGAACTCACCAGCGTTAGCTGACCTTTTAGCATGTATTCTCAGGTTTAAGGCGATAGCTTACTATTGGAAGGCGCTTGGCAAGGGGCACGGTCATAGACGACTCTGATAAATATTTGGGACCGCTGTATTTATTTTATGGGCCCTATTTCTGCACTACTTTTGAATAATGTAAATTTAACACTTTTTGTTAATGAATTTTATTCTAAATGGTTGAGATGAAAACCGTTATTTGTACTTGTGTTGTGATACCAATCGAGTAGCACCCAGTGACATGTATGCTTCCGCTGGACCCGATTTTGGGGGTGTTACAGATTGGTATCAGAGCCTAGGTTATAGAGAACTGGGTATATTTTAAAAACCTAGACTATAACCACTTTTACGAAAACTTAACTCTATGACTGCCACGTGCCTGCCTGCCAAGCCGAATCCTCATTGATGATTTTGTTTGATGGTATATGTGACGAGATATTTGATGATATATTTGTTGAGATGTGTGCCTGACTATTGGATAATGTATATCCGCCTGTTTTAGTTGCTCACTATAAGCATTTCCCTATGCTTATGCACGCACCTAACCTGTCACAGAGCTACGCTATTTCCTTGCGTAATCTCATTGTCTGATTTTGAGTTTGTACACTCGTCGTGGTTTTTCGGAATGATTTTGGATGTAAGGGACATATTACTGGTATAACTAGGCTGAGTATTTCAAAATTCATTGAACCTCGGGTGAATATAGACTGATCACCTATATTCAACCATGGACAGTGGGACATAGCCTGATCACCTATGTCCGACTCAGATGTGAACTTTATGATACTGGGAGTAGTTATAATGGAATTATGTTCGGGTTGGTCTTTAATTTTTGAAATGGTAAAGTTTTGGCGTATGTATACGAGCACTGAATATCACGAAAGTCTGCCCTTGCACACGACACACTGGCATCACACCTCGTAAACCGTAGTACTCCTGGCACCGCTATACGTCTCCGTTTATATGGAATTCCTGTTTGTCGCCGTCTGATCATGTTTTGCATCAGGACGGGCTAGACCCGATTGGCACCGTTTGAATCCGAGTTGCTTATTTGTAACTCATCGAGATTGTAATAAGCCCAATTGAGCTTATTGGCTATGTTTGGGTTGGTTTTTGCTATGTTTGGATTTGGTTTTGCATACGTTGGATTTGGTTTTGGCTATATTTGGATTTGGTTTTTGCTATATTTGGATTTGATTTTGGCTATGTTTGGATTTGGTTTTGATTCTGATTGAATTTGGATTGTTTGATTTTGTGATTTTGGACCTCATTCCGGATTTGGATTTGTTATTCAGCCTTGTTTTGTTGTAGTCTTGTTGCAGTCGCCTCTACCCTAAGCCTTGTGCTCAATCGATGTTGTTCAATCGAAGTTGTTCAATCAATGTTGTACCTCCCGCTTTAAGTACTATGTACATTACAGATTCAACCGACTGATTGCTAGTAGCAATCAACATCTTCCCTCAGAGTTGTACTATGAACTCGCTAAACTCTCCATTTGGCAAAGATTCCACGCCCAGCAGAAATTTTAAGACTTTAAGGAGTAACCTGAACCGCGTTCCTTGGGATAATCACCTAATTCTCCTCTCGTCCCTCGGGAATACAGTTATCTTTGCTAACCTCTTATAGGATAATAAACTGTTTTGC
Organism: Artemisia tridentata subsp. tridentata; assembly: GCA_021014915.2. Classification (NCBI taxonomy): domain Eukaryota; kingdom Viridiplantae; phylum Streptophyta; class Magnoliopsida; order Asterales; family Asteraceae; genus Artemisia; species Artemisia tridentata. Next base: position 352,971,135 of record CP139506.1, read on the forward strand.
CATTAATTTACAAACTGCCTTTGTTTTTTCTACAGACCATTTTGCGGTCATCCTAAAAAAATGTTTTACTTCTATTTCACGAAAATCAAAAATTTTGATCTTACTACCATTTTATAAATGGCGAACTACTTTCCTGTTACCCCGTAAACTGTTCTACAAATCATTTGGCAAAACGACTTCATAAAACGTTTTGCTGCCTTGCTACGATGTTATGAATCAAACTAAAAGTCAAAATTTTGACTTTGCTATAATTTTATAAACAATGAATTGTTTTTCTATTATCCTATAAGCTGTTTCACAAATCATTTTGTAAGTCGATTTGTTGTTTTTGCTACTATATCAGAAGCTAGACCTCAGGAGCGAATCCCGCACCCCTACCTGAGTAATCGAGTGTGGCAATAGTTGGGATAGACACCTCCCGTTGGCCAAATCCTCTTATAACAATACCTACGACTCCAGTATTTCCACGGCACCGTACAAGGCATCTTATGGTCGCAAGTGCCGATCGCCGACTTGATCGGTAGAAGTTGGGGATACCCAACTTACTGGCCCTGAGCCTATTCCTGAACTATCGAGAAGGTTATTTGGATCAAACAAAGACGCAAGCTACTCGCGAATCGTTAGAAGAGTATACTACAAATGACGTAAATCTCTTGAAACCCCAGATAAAACCTAAATTATGCTTAAACATTCACCATGAGAATGTGTGATACGTTTAGTAAACGTGGAAAGCTTAATCCTCGCTAAATTGATCCTTTTGAAATCCTTGCTAGAGTTGGACCGGTAGCTCACAGACTCGAGCTACGGTCAGGGTTCAGTAGTGTTCGCAATGTAACCACTCGTAAAATTTCACTCTGTAATAAACTATTTCATATTCTATCTTGCAGAATACTTATCCTTTTTCTACGTATAATTTTTTATTTATTTATCTGATCATAACTACTATCTAATGTGACGTAACTCACATCCTCGATAAACGTGATCGCACGCGGACTAACATCAACTTACTTACTGTTTATTTTATATAAACATTTCATAAAACTTTACGATATACCATTTGCCACTTTACGTTAATTCATTAACATACGATTAATAAACGTACAAACTAAACATTTCTTATCTATTAGAGTTTCTACGAAACCCTAAACCATTATAACAAAGAATATGAGTAACTAAACCCTAAAATACTAAAGTACACCTTATTCAAAGTAAGTACAAGTTACTAAAGTACAGAAACCCTAAATCCACTATAACTCCCGATACAAACCCTAGATTCACTAAACTATGATTTTATGTAATAAAATCACAAACCTTAATTAAAGTATAAATAATTTTTACAAAATATAAGTTTACAAGTTTTTCAAGCCAAGGTACAAGCTATTTATGCATAAAACTAAATATTTATGTAAATCTAATTATAACCCTAAATATACTCATTTTAAAGTACATATTTCAATTCTTTCATGCACTAACTTTAAAACTAGATTTCTTAAACTCACTAAATATAAGTACAAGTCCCTAAACCCAATGTACAAGTGTCCAATGCATAAAACTTAAAAAATACATTTATATACTTTTAAACTTAATAAAACTAACATATAATTACTATAACTTAATCAAACCTTAAAAATATATTTTCTATATTACATAAACCCGAGTACAACCCTACTAAGCTTATGGTACAACTCTTTAAAGCACAAATCCATTTCCTTTTATTTTATTCGACATACATATTTAGTAAGTAAATCCAAGAATATTTTCTATCCAACAAATCCTTAAACCTAACCCTAAACCAACTTAGTTACTTCCATAAAACCCTAGGTACAATATCTTATAGCCAATGTACCATGTATTTGAGCCATTCGATCCACCTAGGTTTTACCTAGTTCGATTCTAACAAGATTTAACTAAACAAATTCCACACTAAATCCTAAGCATCTTTTGCACCATAAAACTTCCTACTAGGTCTCAAATTACTACACATAAACATGTTTCCTTGATATTTCCCTAGTCAATATAAGTAAGTAAAACCTTTGGTTTGAAACAAACCACATCATCACCATCAAATAACACCTCACGCCACCCTCCCCCTCCATATATGTGTCATCCAAGTGATTAGTACTACATCACCATGTCCCCTCGTCCCCATGACAAGGTGACTTAGCAACTTGAAAACCTTAACCCTCCTCCTTTTATAAATAACGATCCAAACACCCTTAATTTTTCCAACTATAATTCGAACTACACAAAAATAGTCCACCCTCACTTAAACACTGAACAAACACCCCATTTGGAAGCTAAAAGAAGATCTTAGGAAGCCTAGGAGGAGAGATAACCTTGGTTCTCATTCGCAAATCCAAACTATCCAAAAACCCTAGAAATCAAGCCAACAAGCAAGTAAGTGATCTAACCCTTTTCTTACCTTTTGTAAACTTCAATACTCTTAAAACATGATACTAAATAAGCTTTAATAACCAACAAGATCAAAAACCAAATTTTCCTTTTCTTTTCTTTCTATCGAGCACCAAACAAAAACCCACTTTATATATTTTCTTATATTACTAATCAAGAAACTATAAAACACACTAGAGATAGATTAAATATGTTAATGATCATGTTAACATGCATTAAAAATACTATCGTGAACTAGAAAATCAAAAACCAAGTTGTTTTTTTCTTTTTCTTTTCCTGTCGCAAAACAGTCCCACACGCCCAACTTTGGACCAATGTTTCGACCTTTAAACGACCCCCATAAAATCTGAACTTTTGCCACATTAAAGACCACCCAGCTGGCTATTAGTAGGAAAAAGAACGTCGTAAAAAGATTGCTTTGCCCCATAGTTATTCGAGTTCTTTTCTGCCCTGTCGAACACTGAACCGAACGAACCCTTAATAATTATTTCGAGCATAATAAGCTTGAATCATAAGCCCATAAATTGTAAATAAGATGTTTACCAACTTATAATAACATTCATAAAAGAGTCGTAGCAAATCATGCCTTTTTCCAAAGCTTAAATTGCGTAAAAATGAAATAAGGACCACGAATGAAATAGCGAAAATGCTTTAAGGGTAGAATCTGTCAAAACTCCAACTGTTTTTATAACTAGGACCTAAAATGAATTCGACAAAGAGTTTAAGGGTAAAACCTGCCAAATTTGAAAGTTGGAGTTTTACTGGGCCAAAAGTGTAAATATTTCGGAATTATTAAAACCAAGGACTATTTTTGCCAACGACTTAAAGTTGAGGGTATAATTTGTCATTTTTTAAACTACAGGGTAAAAACTGTCATTTCACCAAAGTTGAGGGGTAAAAATTGTCATTTTACGAAAGTTCAGGGGTAAAAATTGTCATTTTATGAAAGTTTAGGGGTATAAACTGTCAATATATGAAACTATAAGGGTAAAAAGTGTAACATTATATAATTATTATTAGAAATATATTTTAAATATATTTATAATAAAAACTAATAAACGAAATACATTTATCTCGATAACAAACAAACGAAAAAATAAAAATGAGAAATAAGATAAAATCTTATCAAACTTTTGAAGAGACTTCATGTTGTCTCAATTAAACATTTATTCGACAACCAAAAACATTACGAAACGAATATTAAAACTTATATATATATTGGAATACGATTACTGAAACTTGACATACCAACCCAGGTCGCGTGCCGGAGACGTTTATCAACTCTATTTAAATTTGTTTTCTATCCAGACTGTCAAGGTGAGTTCATAGTCCCACTTTTTATACATTTTCCAACTTGTGGGGAGATACATGCTACAAAACCAAACACAAGTATTTTTCTGTATGCTATCCTGATTGATATTGCCTAAGTTTAACTGTTGCCTCTAAAAGACCCTCTATCATGAACCATTAATCACTTGCGGGTGAACGCGAATATAGTGAATAGATATATTGGCAGTTGACGACCCATTTGTGTTGCTGGATAAGTAGCCAAATGCACTTTATTTGAGATCAATAAAGAGTGTGGCAAGCTCCTACTCGAGGGCAGTATTACTACATTTAATTATGTAGTAATTACATCAATAGTTAATTGCTATGATGTCCTTCCTGTTAACGTTTGCGTATCATGAGACTTAGGGCAATATACTGAACTGCAATATTACTGATTTACTTTCTACTTTGCTTATGTTCAACTGATTATAACTTTAAACACTATGGATTCACTCAACCTTTGTGTTGACTTTTTAGCATGTTTTATCTTAGGTAATTAGAAGCTTGATTTGGCACGGAGTGTGATAGGATTCGACACACGGTTAAGGTGGTTAAACCTTTTTGTACTTTGTGCGTATGATATATTGAGTTTATATGATTAAGAATGCGGAATCTACTTAATCACACTTAGAAGGTTATTTGTGTTATGGAAATGGAACAGTTGTGTTTGTTATATGACAATGAACAATGAAAGCTTATCACTAAATGATTCAATATTATTAAGATAATAATACGAGTGATCTTGAGTTATCACTAGGGTTACAACCTTGAATCTTATGTTTCTATATCTTGTGATATTGTTTTGTTCTTTGTTCTTGAGAGATATATTTTTCACTATAAGTTTTAACACACACACATATCTCTAGTCTAAGATCTTTCTTTTATATCACAAGAAAGATCTTTTACAATATTGATAAGTCTAGTCGAACACTTGCTTTGAGAGTGTCAGTCATTAAGATACATCTTGTATCTATGTTTACAACTTGTTCTGTGAATATAACATTATGACTGATCACATGGGGTAAGATATTATCTACCGTATATTGTTGACTTAAATACACATAATATCTTTTCATACTTATCCACTCAGCAGCAGAAAGTACTTTAGCAGCAGAATCCTTCAGCAGTAGAATGTTAAGCCTAGCAGCAGAATCATTTAACGCTAGTAGCAGAATCAAACACTAGCAGCAGGAACCAAATGCTCTAGCAGCAGAATCACACTTAGAGTATTTCTTTGAATAGAACCCGATATTAAACTTCTTGAATATTTAATTCCCAACAATCCTCCCCTAAACATGTGAATCCATTTCAACATGTTTCTGAATTAAATTATGGATTGTGAAGATCTTTCAAACACTTCTGTTCTTCAAGATTGAATATCTTTCTCAGTAACTCATCTGCTTTGTTCTTTGACTTTAACAATATCAATACACATCTTCAGACTTCAAACATTGACCTAAAGATGGTGCAATTTCCTTGGATGGAGGAATTATAAGAGGCAATGATGCTGTGTATCTTGGATGCTTGTTTCAACAAGTGAAATCATCTATCAGCATGCCTTTGCAAGTGATGAACAAACGTAGTGAACTGAAATTGAAACTTTTCTTTGTTTGACCTAGATAGAACTTTCTCCTTTAGTTCTGTTCTTGTCATTTTCAACCTCCATGTCATCATCTTGTATGCTCTTGTCTTTTCCTCCCTTTCATTGGTTAACTTCCTTCTTTGGGCTTTATTTCCTCTCCTGAGATATTACCTCCCCTGAGATGCAAATAACATTTTATCCTCCCCTGTTTGGAAGATCTCTCACTATGTACCAAAATATTTCTCTCCATCATCTGAGCTATCCATTAGAACATGTTATCAGACAATGTTGTACATGTAGCCATCAATTCCTTAAGAGTTTAATTTGCTGCCCTCATCACTTCTAGGTGTGTTAACTCCTATGAGAGGTGATTCATGGGGCAATAACTCATAATCCATCAGTTGATGGTTTTCTGAGTCATTTTTTATTTCAAAAAGCCTTTTAAGAAAATTTTTGACTTTTAGAAGTATGCATATGATTTTATTATGAAAAATCATACTGCTTTCAACCATTTTGAAGGGATTAAGTGTATAACAGACACTTAATCAAGATTTCGGTTTAAAGCAACCTCTGGTTGTGTGAGAACCAATGTTTTTCAGTTATAAATAACTGCCTGTGTAAAGATAAACCTTTCAAAAGGCTTTCTTGACAGGGTTTCCAGCTCATAGTAATTGTTACCTCTAACACAAGTGTTAGATTCACTTTTACTAGCTGTTCTTTCTATCAGATGTCCTTAGACTTGCTCATTATACTTAAAAGTATAAAATGATAGAAAGTGAGTTGAGTCAGTTACTGTCTGATCAACTAAGTCAACAATTCAATGTGAAATTTCATAATCAGGTGTCAAGAAAGAAGTTTTAAGGTGATTTAAATTCCTAAACTCTTTCTATCATGAACCTATTATGTCAGCAACTAGTATCTCCATTCTGCTGCTCACATATTTCACTTGAAAATATCCTTTTGTGTTCAAATGTTCATACCTGAAATTGTTAGTCTAAAACCAAAAGAACAATGTACAAAGTACTTGTCTTATATTAGAATAATCATATGACTAACTGTATGAATAACACAATTTAAATTTGTACTAGCAGCACAAACTTTTGTAATAGCAGTAGTATCTTTTAAAGCCAGCAGCACAAACAAAAATTTATTTACAAAAACACAAAGTTTAAAATCATTGAGGATTAAGCATTCCAATACTTGCTACCAAGTACTGAAACCTTCCAACATCAAAAGCTTTTGTTAGCAGATCTGCAAAGTTGAATTCTGAAGCAATTTTCATTACTTGAATTAACTTTTTCTCATTGCAGTCTCTTATAAAGTGATGTCTAATTTCAATATGTTTTGTTTTAGAATGTTGCACTGGATTTTTAATAATGCAAATTGTACTACTATTATCAATATGAATGACAGTGTTCATGAAATTGTACCCATAGTCAAGAAGTTGGTTTTGAAGCCACAAGACTTGAGCACAGCAACTTGCAGCAGCTACATATTCAGCTTCAGTTGTTGAAGTAGCCACAGTTGTTTGCTTCTTACACTGCCATGAGATAAGTCTACACCCAAGGAATTGACATCCTCCAGTTGTTGACTTTCTGTCCAAGCTAGCACCAGCATAATCACTATCCGAAAATGCTACCAAATCAAAAGGTGATTCCCTTGAATACCATAGACCCAACCTAGGTTGACCCTTGAGATATCTAAAAATCCTCTTGACTGCTGTTAAATGAGAAACCTTTGGAGTTACTTGAAATCTTGCACAAGCACAAACAGAGAACATGATGTCAGGTCTTGATGATGTGAGATACATCAAAGATCCTATCATAGATCTGTATGTGTGTACATCCACATTTTCTCCATCTAAATCTTTTGGAAGTTGTTTCTCAGAATCCATTGGTGTGCTTGCCATTTTTGAATCAGCAAAGTTGAACTTTCTAAGTATTTCAGCAACATATTTATCTTGACAAATAAATATGCCTTCATATGACTGTTTAACTTGCAAACCCAAAAAGAATGTAAGTTCCCCCATGGAACTCATCTGAAACTTATCATGCATAAGTTTCTCAAACTCCAAACACATCTCCTTCCTTGTAGATCCAAAAATAATGTCATCCACATACACCTGCACTAACAGAAGATCCTTCTTGTGCTGTTTGATGAAAAGTGTCTGATTAATCTTTCCTCTTTGAAATCCATTCTCTTTTAAATAGGAAGCCAGTGTTTCATACCAAGCTCTAGGTGCCTGATGAAGGCCATAAAGAGCCTTTACAACTCTGTACACTTTGTCTGGATGGTCAGGATCAATGAACCCTGGAGGTTGTGAGACATACACCTCTTCTTCAATTGTGCCATATAGAAATGCACTCTTGACATCCATTTGGTAAACTGTGAAGCCTAAAAATGAAGCATAAACTAAGAAAAGCCTAATTGCCTCAAGTCTTGCTACTGGAGCAAAAACTTCATCATAGTCTATACCTTCTTGTTGTGTGTACCCTTGGGCTACTAATCTAGCCTTATTCCTAATCACTATTCCCCTTTCATCCCTTTTATTCTTGAAAACCCATCTAGTGCCAATTACCTTTGCATCCTTAGGTAAATCAACTAGCACCCAAAGTTTTTGAATCTTGAACTGAAGAAGCTCTTCTTGCATAGCTTCTACCCAGCTTGAATCATCTAAGGCTTTCAGAATGTTCTTTGGTTCATCTTGTGAGAGAAAACATACAAACAAGCAAGAGTTTGAAAACTCATGCTGCTTTGAAGCATAAAGGGCATCAAGAAGCCCTTGATGGTCTGAAGACATCAATTGTTGTCTTGTCTTCACACCTGATTGTATATCTCCAATCACATTATCTAGGGAGTGGACTTTGTGAATTCTTGATTGTGGAGTAGAAGGAACTTGATAATTTGATGGAAGATTATTGAAATCCCCCTCACTGTCTGAGAATTCTGCTTCTTTCATTTCTGAAGGGCCAGCAGCAGAATCATTTGGCCTAGCAGCAGAATCACCAGCAGAAACAATTTGTTGTTCCTGAGTTCCATCTTCTTTCCTTTCATCTTCAACACCTTCTTTAGCTTTGCCAGAAGAAGATTCATCAGTTGTTGAAGTTGATTCCACACTTGTACTTGACCATATTGGCATCCATATATGATCTTGATCTGACTCCTTGTTTAACCCTGCCTCATTTGTTGTTTCAACAGACTTTGAACTTGAAAATTCATTAGATTCAACAACAACAGGCACATAATTCATAGAATGGGTTAGTGCTTCAAGATCAAATAGCCATTTCGGTCCTTGACCTTCTACATTGGATTTATTCTCTAAAAACTCCACATGTAGGTTTTCCTCTACAAACTGAGTTCTTATGTTGTAGACTCTAAAAGCTTTGCTATTGAGAGAATATCCAACAAAGAATCCTTCATCTGCTTTACCATCGAATTTTCCTAAATGGTCTAAGGTATTGAGAATTGTCACATGACATCCAAAAGGTCTAATAAATCCTATTGCAGGAGTTCTACCTCTAAAAAGTTCATATGATGTCTTATTGTGAGGCTGTACAACTAAAACTCTATTTTGAACATAACAAGCAGTGTTGACTGCTTCAGCCCAAAAAGTTATAGGTAGCTTAGAATCAGCTAACATAGTTCTAGCAGCTTCAATTAGTGTTCTATTCTTTCTCTCAACAACACCATTCTGTTGTGGAGTTCTAGCAACACTAAATTCTCTCCTAATACCTTTTTGTTTGCAGAAATCATCCATAACTCTATTCTTAAACTCTGTCCCATTATCACATCTAATGACTTTCACTTTCTTGTCTACTTGGTTTTCTATCTGTATAATGAATGTCTTAAGGATGCTTTTATTCTCATCCTTAGTAGATAGAAAGAAAACCCATATAAATCTAGTATAGTCATCAATTATAACAAGACAATATCTCTTATGCATTATACTACTTACTGAAACAGGTCCAAATAAGTCCATATGAAGCATAAACAATGATTGATTGATAGAGTTAAAAATCTTGGGCTTACAAGTGGCTTTGTGTTGTTTGCCTTTAAGACAAGCAATGCATGCTTGATCATTTTCAAATCTTTTGTGAGGTAAACCTCTTACCAAACCATTCTTAACAATCTGATTTATGGTTTTGAAATTAATATGACCAAGCCTTCTATGCCATTTTATTGACTCATCCAATGTGGCCTTTGCTACAAGACAAGTTAAATCCTTTTTGGGAACAATGTTCTTCATGTCAACACTGTACATATTGCCCTTTCTAGGAATTTTAAGAAGTACTTGACTTTCATCAGGCATCTTAAAATCAGGAGAAAGTACAAGACATTCAGTCTCACAGAAAAGAACTTTGTTCTTTTTGTCACACGTTTGTGAGACACTAAAAAGATTATAATTTAGCTCTTGTACATAGTACACATCTTCAAAATCTAAATTTCCAGTTTTAATGGTACCTTTACCGGAAATTTTGCCACCAACACCTCCTCCAAAGGTAACATAGCCTCCATCTATTGATTGAAAATCTGAGAGATAAGACTTGTTGCCTGTCATGTGCCTTGAACATCCACTATCTGAGTATCCTTGATCCTCTTGTTTATCAGATGAATGTTCCTGCACATAAATGAGAAGTATTAGTTTCTTTTAGGGACCCAATCCATTACTGACTTGGATCTGCCTCTTGCATCAATGTAATTTAATCTTTTAAGGACAGTTGATGCAACATTGGATTTAAGAATCCAACATGCTGAGGCCTTAACAGCATTTTCCCTGTTTCCCTTAGCAGCAGAATGAACTGATTGCTTACCAGCAGGAACTGCTAGCTTACCAGTTTTACCCTTTGGTTTCCAAACTTGTTTTTGGACCACTGCTTTTGTTTGAATGGGCCTTAGAACAGTCTTTGGTGCATGTTTAAAAAATGTTTTTGCACTCTTAGCTGTTGATTTTGGGTTAACAGTCATCAATGGTTTAGCAGCAGAATGAACTTGTCTAGCAGCAGAACCATTTGGTCTAGCAGCAGGATCTGTGTTTGAGCCAGACTTGTGTGAGACTGTTCTGGGTTTTGTTCTATTAAAACTAGAACTAGAGTGAAAGTGAGTTTGAGGAGTTTGCCTTTTGTAATTCACCCTATTGTTTTCATACCCAGTTACCCATTGGTTGCAGAAAGCTGCAAGATGGTCAAAACTACCACATGTGAAACAAGCTTTGTTATAAAAAGCAAAGTCATCACCTAATTGGTTAGACTTGAGGTTGTTCCAATTCCTTTGGTTACCTCTGGGCTTGTTGGTGGTTCTATATTGCTCACAATATTTAACTGGTTGCCTAACATGCTTAATGTTTGATTTAGGCCTATCAGTATTGTGTTTGACTATCTTAGGAACACTTGTTCCTACTTTCTTAACCACTTCAGGTTTAGACATAACCTGATCTTCTTCATCACTATCAGTTGTACTATCCTCAACAACTATAGCATCTCCTTTCTTAACAAAGGACACCTTGTCCTGATAAAATAAAGTTTTATCTAAACTTTCACTTACTTTTTCTATCTTAGGACTCTTAGTGGCCTTAGAACCATATTCCATTATTGGTTCTTGAAACTCAGCAAAACCTGTGTGTGTTAGGTCAACACCTGGAGGTGAAGGAACACCTCTGTATGGTGGAGGAACAGATTTGTATCCTAAACCAGACTTAGCTTTATCGATTACTTGAGCTTCCCAAATCTTATTCATTCCCTCTGAGGCATGAGCTAAAGCATCTACAGTTATCTTAACATTTTTAGTTTTATTATTGGCTTCAGCTAATTGTTTACTTTGACTAGCAAGTATTTCATCTCTAAATGCTATGCCTCTTTTTAGAGCAATGAAATCATCAGTAAACTTAGATTCATTACCTTGAAAATGTGCAATTTGTCTTTCAAGTACACCTATAGCTCTTTTATGATTACTTAAATTAGCTAAGGCAATAATTAGTTCTTCTCGCCTATTATCAGCTTTTCTTTTAAGTTCTTCATTTTCTTTAAGAGCAGAACATGATTCAGACCATTTGGTTATGGAACTTACCTCTGAATCAGAGAAGGCCATTAGAGCAGTCTCAGTGGCCACAAGAGCAGCATTTGTTGGTGCTTCCTCTTCATCAGCCATGAAGCTCCAGTCATAGTTAACCCCATCTATGGCTAACATAGCCCTTGGTTCTTCAACTGTGACTTCCTTCTTCTTCTCTTGCCTATACCATGTGCTTCTATTATCCTGCTTCCTTGGGTTTCTACATTCTTTAGCAAAGTGTCCTAACCTGTGACAGTTGAAACACTCTACTTTCTTCTTATCAAACCCAGCAGTTTCATTACCATCAATGGTAATCTGCTTACCAGTTCTCTGCCAGAACTTCTTAGCCCTCATGTTAAGTAAAGCAACCTGCCATTTGATGTCCATCTCTTCCAAATCATTATCATCCAACTGATAAAGATCTTTATGAGTTAGAGGAGAGCCACTAGTTTGACTAGACATGAATACATAGAATGATGGATCTCCAAGTCCAGCAACATTCTTCTGTGAACTAGTAGAAGGACCACCATATGTAGCAATAGAAACACCTTCAACTTCATCTACCTCTTCTGACTTACTAATACTGGGAGATGACAAGAGTGCCACATTCCCAGAGCTAGTACTATAGATTCCAGACTTCTTTAGACTTTGTTCAACAATTTTGAAGTTATTGAACAAATCATTGAGTTTCATGGTTTCAATATCTGGCTTGTTCATCCAGACAACCACATGAGTATGGAACTCATCTGGTAGACTTCTCAAAAACTTCATGTTGAGATCTTCCTTTGCTATCTCAACACTCAATACACTTAGCTGACTGACAAGCTTGTGTAATCTAGAAAACAGCTTATCAAGAGATTCATTGCTATTTGAACTGAAATTTTCAAATTGTTGTTTCAGCAATGTCTTTTGTGTTTTCTTGGTAGTTTCATTACCACCAAACCATGCATAAATCTCTTCAAAAAGAGTTTTTGCATCTGGATACTTGCTAAAGGATAGCATTTGTTCACCAGGAATGGTCATAAGCAACAAATTTCTTGCTTTTTGATCATTTCTCTTCTCTATCCTTTCTTCATTTGAAACTGGTCCAGTATTTCTTTGTCTTACTATTTTGCCGTCAATGATAACATCTGAATAGCCTAGTGAAAAAGAATCACCATATGTAATGATATCCCAGAGAGCATAATCTTGAACCATAAAATATTGCTCAATTCTCAACCTCCATAGCTCAAACTCATTTTGTTTGATCATGGGCAACTTTGCAGCAACATTTGTAGCAGTATCTTGAACATCCATTTCTTAAGCTTCTTCTTCTAAATCAACTATATCAACCTTGCTCTGATACCACTTGATAGGATTCGACACACGATTAAGGTGGTTAAACCTTTTTGTACTTTGTGTGTATGATATATTGAGTTTATATGATTAAGAATGCGGAATCTACTTAATCACACTTAGAAGGTTATTTGTGTTACGGAAATAGAACAGTTGTGTTTGTTATATGACAATGAACAATTAAAGCTTATCACTAAACGATTCAATATTATTAAGATAATAATACGAGTGATCTTGAGTTATCACTAGGGTTACAACCTTGAATCTTATGTTTCTATATCTTGTAATATTGTTTTGTTCTTTGTTCTTGAGAGATATATTTTTCACTATAAGTTTTAACACACACACACATCTCTAGTCTAAGATCTTTCTTTTATATCACAAGAAAGATCTTTTACAATATTGATAAGTCTAGTCGAACATTTGCTTTGAGAGTGTCAGTCATTAAGATACATCTTGTATCTATGTTTACAACTTGTTCTGTGAATATAACATTATGACTGATCACATGGGGTAAGATATTATCTACCGTATATTGTTGACTTAAATACACATAATATCTTTTCATACTTATCCACTCAGCAGCAGAAAGTACTTTAGCAGCAGCAATGTTAACGCTAGCAGCAGAATCCTTCAGCAGTAGAATGTTAAGCCTAGCAGCAGAATCATTTAACGCTAGCAGCAGAATCAAACACTAGTAGCAGGAACCAAATGCTCTAGCAGCAGAATCACACTTAGAGTATTTTTTTGAATAGAACCCGATATTAAACTTCTTGAATATTTAATTCCCAACAGAGTTGCTGTGGACTTTTTCTTATAAAAGAGTGTCCATTTTGTTATCATTCAACGAATAATGTAACTTTTATAACATACTTCGAAACTTCCCGCTGGGACCTATATTATGTACTCTGATTTAAATAAATGAATGATAACAATTTTAACTAAAACGTCTCTTTTCGAGTCGTTTTCTATTTTCATGACTGTGATACTTGAAGTAATACCCCAACTTATATTCCGCTGCGTATATCGAAAACGGGGTTGTTACAGATTGGTATCAGAGCTCATGGTTATAGAGAACAAGGTTCAAACCTAAACTATAACCAATTTTCACAAACTTAACTAAAGTCCTCCGTGCCACAACGTCACTAAAACGCTGTTTACACATGTTTATGCTGATTATTTAGTTACATAGTGAAATATTTATAATTACCGGGTGGTTATAGAGTCATGACTTCCCCTACCCATTCTATTACTCTTATGTCAGACTCGGATATTGAAAATATCACAACAGTACCGGACATCACGCTAGTACTTACATCAGCATCACCACTACCACGTCCACATCCCTACACATGTACCATCAGTCCCAACATCTTCACCACCACCTCCACTATAATCTACAAGTTTCTATCCCCCATCTGTCCTATTTGAACTTAGTGAAGAAGCTAGGACCATTATCGCCCGGTATCACGCTTTACCTCGATCCCCTACTCCTGATTTCCCTACTCCTCCACGAGTCTTTGAAGTAGGTGAAAGCTCGCAGGCAGCACAGGAGTGACAGCCGACCATTTCCACCCTTCTGATGCAATTAGAACGGCAAGAAGAGTAGATCGAGACTGCTATAGGTCATCTCGATGAGTTTCCTCTAGAACGCATTGAGGGTATAAAATATAGAATTGAGGATTTAGTTACTGGTCAAGAGACCATGCAACAAAGGTTGGACGAGAATCGTGAGAAGGCAGAGAACCGTCATGAGCAGCTGAAACAGGAAATACCTGTACAATAACGAATTGAAGTTGATAGAAGAGATGATGAAAAGGAATGAAGAACTGATGACAGCTCAGACCAGGATCACAGTTTCAGAGACAGTAGTGGGAGACATGCAAGCTCGGTACCAGGAGTATCTGCAGATCCTCGTCAGTATAATAGTCAAACTAGTGAGTCGACTAGGTGAAGCTTCTGGTAGCCATTAGGTCAGATCTTTATCTATTAGTTTTGTACTATGTCTCAGCTTTGGGATCTATTGAATAGATATGACACTAGTATGTAGTTTATATCAGACAGCTTTTGTGCTATATTTTGACCACGGGATGTGTGGCATAAATACGACGCTTGTACTAATTTTGTTATATGTATAACAAATTAGCAAGTTATTTTTGACTATACGTGGTTGTAATATTTTGATGTGTATGATATAGACAGATGAGGGCCAGTGTTGATCATTTTACACATGTACGATAGTATTTGGACATGTTGTGACCTTATAATTATCATGGATTTTACCTTGTTAATTTAACATGGTCACTATGCAAATTCTAAACATGTGTTTTCTTGTGGTAATAATAGAAATATGCCTCGTAATTCCCCAGAACCAGCCATGTCCCAAGCTGCTATCCAAAAACTAGTTGCAGATAGTGTCGCTGCAGCACTTGAGACTCAGGCAGCAGCAATGGCCCGTTCTGGAAGCACTAGCAGACCCAATGGAGAAAGCGAGACAGCTACAGCTCGCAAGTGCACTTATAAGGATTTCATAAGCTGCAAACCAACTTTCTTCAAAGGAAAAGAAAGAGCAACTAAGTTGGCTCGTTGGTTTGAGCATACGGAAATAGTCTTCGTGAGAAGTGGGTGTGCCGAAGACTGTAAGGTTACTTTTGCTACAGGGACTTTCTTGGAAGATGCCCTGTCTTGGTGGACTTCGACTGCCGAAACTATGGGTGTTGAAGCAACTCACCAACTTACCTGGGAAGATCTCAAAAAGAAGATGTTGAAGAAATACTGCCCCCGTACTGAGATTAAGAAGCTGTAGGATGAGTTTCACCAGCTAGTTATGAAAGGAACTGATCTCAAGGCCTACAATAGGAGGTTTCAGGAACTTGCTGTTGGGAACACGTTTCAATAATATTCAAGTCTTTGTCATTGTCGAAATTGGTTGCAATGTAATGGGCTATATGTTAAGTTAAAGCTCACGGTCCATTAGTAGCCCATGGGCCGTGTGGCCATGTGAAAATGTTCTAGAAGAACACAAGCACATGTTGCCCTAGTTTCTATCTATAAATAGGGTGCTTGTGTCCTCATTTAAGTTGTTGGTTTTATTTACAAAGTATGCTAAACTCTTGTCAATTCAATACGTGAATTAAGATTAACCATTTCTCTTTTCATCTCAATCTATCTCTTTCCATCTTTCTTATATATGCGTGATTTGATCTAAAATAGGTGAACAATAAGTGGTATCAGAGAGCCAAACAAAGTTATAGGTTATAGTTGTGTCGTGTGTTAGATCAAATAAGATTAAAAGTTGCGTATTTCTCTTAAGGTCGTGTACTTTTCTTCTTGTCTTTGATTTATACGTGAGTTAGAGTGAAAAAGGTTATAGCTTTTTTGGTTGTTTTGTGATTTTTAGCGAAAAAGGTTGAAGCTTTTTAGTGCTTAACGTGTGTTTGAAGGAAAAAGCTCTAAGCTTTAGTGATTTTACGTGAGTATTTGGCTGTTTTGATCGTGAAAAAAGTGCTTCAAAAAGCCTCATTCAAATCTTCAGTTGCGTTGGATTTTTTATTACATATCTTGTATAAGAATTGTAATAAAAGTGGTTCTATATCTACATTGACAAGTCTAGTTTCTTGTATAAGAAATTTAGAGAAAAAAGGGTATTTCGAAATTGATTTGCGAGAAACAAAA
Organism: Artemisia tridentata subsp. tridentata; assembly: GCA_021014915.2. Taxonomy (NCBI): domain Eukaryota; kingdom Viridiplantae; phylum Streptophyta; class Magnoliopsida; order Asterales; family Asteraceae; genus Artemisia; species Artemisia tridentata. The sequence goes on from CP139506.1 coordinate 352,987,513, forward strand.
AGAGGGTTTTTCGAAATTGATTTACGAGACAAAAGGGTTTTTCGAAATTCAAATCTTTCGAAATTGCAACAGACTTTCGTAATTGTGACTGCCTTTCGCAATTCAACTCTCTTTTCGCAATTGGTCGAAATTTCTTTCGCAAATTAAACTTTCTTTCGCAATTGCTGCTCTCCTTTCGCAATTCATAAGCTTTCGGAATTGGTGTCTTCTTTCGCAATTGGTGACAAGTTTTTTGCAATTCAACAAAGCCTTTCGCAATTGGTGGCAGGACTTTCGCAATTGGTTTTTGAGATTTCTTTCGCAATTCTAATTTTACAACTTTTATAGCAATTCCAAAATATATATATATATATATATATATATATTATATATATATATATATATATATATATATATATATATATATATATATATATATATATATATATATATATATATATATGTTTTTTGGCGGGAAAATTTGAGTTAAATTTAATTTTTACACGGGACTAAACTTTCAATTTTTACGCGAAATTCAAATTTTGGTATAAGAGTGAAAATTTTGGCCGAAAATTCAAATTTTTAGGCCAAAATTCAAATTTTTACCGTGAAATTTGGCGTCAAAATTTTTAAAAAACTCAAAATTTTCTAATAACCTTAGAATTTCATTTTTTGGAGAATTTCAAATTTTGGTAAAGAAATTTTTCAAATTCAAATTTTGGAGGGAAACCAGAAATCACCATTTAAGAAATATTTCGATCGATCTTCAGCAAAGGAACAAGACTTCACAACTACAACTGAGTTCAACCTTACGTGTGATACATTTTGGTTTGATTCTTCCGATTTCATCGCAACAATCATGGGGGAGAGAAAATGTATCAATCAAATGAATGAACAAACCTTAACCTTCAACAACCACAACTCCTATTTCTTTGCAACGATCCAAGATCAACTTTATCACACATCGGAACGAAATTAAATGGAATCAAGTTCAAAAGAGATAGATTCGCAAGAGCTATTATTGCAAGAAAAAGAGAGAGAAACGAAAGAGAAATGCATGGCATGTTTAAGATTTCTTCATTCACATCTTAAGGTCCTCTCAAACAAAGACTTAGTAGGAACTCGTACCGAGTATGGATTCAAACGGGCATTCTCAACACTCTTTGGAGAAGACGTTGAAATATTCACAAAAACGATGTTCCTCAATGTGGATCAACTGCAGAAGCAACTTGAAAAAGAAGAATTTCACGAGAATGGATCCACGGTCGCCTTTAGAGTGCTCAGGGAACAATTTCAGCAGTTCATCGTTTCCTGGTTATCATCAGATTTTGACAGTGTCATGACATGCAAGTATTTTTTGGAATACACTAGTATCGAGGTTAAAACTTTCAAAGACATGCTGACCCAACAAATGGATTCGATTGAAAAGTCAATTGCTGAAAGAGTACTTCACAGAAGAGAGTATGACAAAAGAGTGAATGAAAAGAAGTTGCAGATTCAAGAAGTGCAAGCTAATACGGGTAATGCATTGGAAGCTAATTTGGGTGTTACAGAAAGCAGTGGGATTGAAACAAAAAGTAGTGGGATAGAAACAGAAAGCTGTGGGATAGAAACAGAAAGAGAAATGCAGAATGATAGCAGCAAATCAGGGAATGATACAGATGCAGATGTCAGACCCACATATGACACAGAGCCCATATTTGACAAAGAGCCAATGGCTGAGGTACAATCAGTTGTCAATAATAATATATCTGCTCATGATTGCCAACTTACTGAACAACCTGAATTCAGAAATGAAGGAGGGGTTGATCAGAATGTTGACGAACATCTTGTCCAACTACCTTTGCCTGATACATTAAATGAAAACAAAACAAATGTACCATCAAACCAAACTCTCGAGTTTGAAAATACTTGTCTCAAAAAGACCATTGCCCAGTTTCAAAAAGATTTTTCAAAACTAGAGGCACATTGCATCTCACTTGAACTTAAACTGCAAAACGAATCTCTAACCTCGGGCAACAATGGTAAATCTTTGAATGAAGAAAGTAAACGTATGGATACATTAGTTAAAGAAAATGAGTTGTTGAAAGTTCAAATTCAAGAAAAGGTGTTTGCACATGCTGCATTGCAAAACAAATTAAGAAGATTGACTGACCATAGTGTGGATACTAAGTTTGCAAAACCATCAATCTTGGGGAAACCACCTCTACAACCTATTAGAAAACAATCAGTGGTTAGACAACCAACTGCATTTAAATCTGAACGACCTAAATTTTCAAAACCTCGGTTTGCCTCCCAAGTTATTGAGAAAAATGAGTTGACAAAACCAGTCACTCTACATTCTTGGCCTAAGGAAAATGCACCTGTCTCTGCTAAACCTCAACACGTGATTATACCTGGCTCATCTAGGATCAGTTCAAAAACAGTGTCTAAACCGAGCATTAAAAGTAACGAGTCTTTTGGCATAAATGATATGTACAAGAACTATGATCTAGAAAAGGCTAGGAAAAAGGCACTACTTCATAAAGATGGAATTCTAGGTTCAAAACCTTGTGTGATGCCTTCCACTATTTTTCAGAACACTGCTAGTAGTAGCAAACCAAGACCTAGGAGCACTCAACAAACAAATAGGAATTGGCTAGCATCTAAGAGTAGTTGCAATGTATGTGTGTCTAAATATCTTCAAGAAGTGAATTCACGTGCAAAGGCACAATCGACTAAGACAATCAAACCAAACAAACCCGTTGAAACAAAAGAAAAGATTCAGAAACCTAAAAAATGGATCAATATAGGACGTAGTTTTTCTCAACTAAGTGATGCTCCCACATTTCATTCCACTGCATCTAAAAGGAAAACTTCTCCTAGATCTAACCTTAGGTGGGTTCCCACAGGTAGAATTTTCAAAACGATTGGTCTTAGGTGGATTCCTACAGGAAAGATTTTAGACATTTGCACCAAAACGAATGCGAATTCCACAACATCTATCTCTGAGGCTAGAAAGAATACCATAGAAATCATGTGCTCGGGTGTCAAGAAGATAATTGACACTACTACTTTATGCTTCTAACATCTGGAACCCAGTTTCATTTGGGGATCCATGTTCTCTGTTTGTCTCTTCTTGCTTTTTCAGATATGACAATGGCTTCGGAACAACTCAGTTTCGGACCCGAGCTTAATGTTATGGCTTCTGAGCACAACAGCTTAGAACCCGCTGCTAACCGTCTCAACTTCCCTGATCCTTCAGCTGCACCCTTCTCTCTAAACCGCAAAGACTTAGAAGATCTGTTTTCTCCATTGTTTGATGATACTATGGTTTGTCGTGCTTCTGATGTATCCACAAGTTCCGTTGCACAACCACTCGTCAATACTCAAGAACATGATACACTAGTAACTACTTCCACAGCAGTTGCTGAAGATGCACCTCAACCAGAAACATCATCATCAGTAGATCAAACAGCTTCTACTTCTGCGTCTGCAGCTGAAGATCCCCGACTTCAATATCGGATGCAGATGAGAAGGCTAGAGAGTTACGTAGGAGGATGAGCGAGAATTTCAAACATTCTCACCTTCCGCCGTCCTAAGTAAACTCAATGGTATTACTTGTCACAATTTTGTCAATATCTCATCATTTGTCTTTTAATACAACAATGGTTTGTGTACACATAACAGTGCACAACCCGTACCCTAAAGAAAGGACCCTGAGGTACGCTTCAGTGCCTCAATCCTGATCAAAGGAGCGAAAGGTTCTTTCTTATGAGTAGAATTAAACCGGAATGTTTTCTAAGTTTTTCAAACATTCTGCTCATAAGGACAAGTATTCCCTTGTCAAGGAGGAGTATTTGAAAATATAATCTTTGTTCGGAAACACAAACGTTCTTGAAATTCTTTCCTAAAACTCAAAAACAGCATATTTTAATCATAAAGTTTTTTTCAAAAACATCATGAGTATGCTATTTTGAGGGGGAGAAGTAAAATATGATTAAAATATGGTGTCTAAATGCTGGAATCTCATAAGTGCTCGACTCAGAATTGACCCTCGAATTGACGGTAGGAAAGTCAATAGTCGAAAGGACATGTCCCGGACGGGTAATAATTTCAAGCCAGTTCATCTGGTGATGTAAGCGTGTCTCGCAAAGGTCATGTCTGAGTAGAATGTACCGATTTCGTAAAGTTCAAGTTGCTTCTGCAGTTGATCCACATTGAGGAACATCGTTTTTGAGAATATTTCAACGTCTTCTCCAAAGAGTGTTGAGAATGCCCGAATCTCATAAGTGCTCGACTCAGAATTGACCCTCGAATTGACGATAGGAAAGTCAGTAGTCGAAAGGACATGTCCCGGACGGGTAATAATTTCAAGCCAGTTCATCTGGTGATGTAAGCGTGTCTCAAAAAGGTCATGTCTGAGTAGAATGTACCGATTTCGAGCGATTTTCCTTGAATGTGATCTGGACGGGTAATAATTTCAAGCTAGTTCTACTAGTGATGTAAGCGTGTCTCGCGATGATCATGTTCATTGAAAATCTATCAATTCAAAAGTGCCTACTCTTCCCGGCATGTGCAAATTTCAAATTAATTACTTTTGAGCACATGTTAAGGGGGAGTCTTTCTAAAAAACACAAAACTCTCAAGGTGTCAATAAAATGTTTTTTACTATCATCGACACTTTGAGAGATTTTCAAAGGTTTTGGTAAATGGCATCAACATAGGATAGTCATGGAGTAATAAGGTGACTAAGGTTTAGGAAAACCGTCCTATGATCCGCCAGATCCGGAAGGATCTACCCAAAGGACAATTCCTATAGTTTAGAACTAGAAAGTCCTAGGTATGATACAAAAAAGGAGAAAATGAATGAAAGGAGAAAGAAGGGGTTGAAGAATTAAAAAGAAAAGCAAAGAAAAGGGTGAAAAGAAATAGCCCTCCATTTGTTCAACCTTAGGGCAGACACCGGGTTCAATACATAATCTACTGGTTGACTGAGCATCACCGGTATTGAAGAAAAAAGACGTCATGGACCCAGTGACGCACTGCACTAAACCTTATAAGCCACTCAAGTGTCTCTCAAAAGACAGTTGTTTCATTCACACGGAGAACCCTTCATAACCTATCGACCTCTCATTACAAGAGTGTTGATATTGAAAAGAAGGCAATCTGCTCCACGCCTCCGACGACCAAACAAATGTGCACTAATTGAGTCTAGAGCCATGAGATTCATCAAAGATCTCTTAGGTACACTTAGAATTACACTGGTGTTCTACATCATGGGCATCAGTTGTAAATTAGAAAAGTGTCCTTCGCAGATCCTAGCAATCTGCCAAGAACATTCTTGAGAGAATTCACAATTGTGATTCTCAGTGATAGAATGGAAATCCTGCCAGGGTAACATCAAACAACCCTGACAGCAGGTCACTTCGGTAACTCCTTGTGGGTTACGCTTAGTGTCTGTTCCAAAACGGTCTACAGTCGTGGGGTGATCTCCAGCGACTCACTGAATCGTGGGTGCACTTCGGTGTGTCCGTGTTATCCCTTTCGGGGGTATCCGGTTCAGAACGGTCTGGGTTTGGATTAGAGAAAGTCTTCACATTATGCTGTTGATGATCTCAAAGTCCAAATCTGTAAGTGCCGGTTGGTTCATGTTGCTGCTGCTGCTGCTGCGGAGGATCATGAAGACCTGAAGTTCTACCACCATCAAGACTCCATCATGCTCATATCCTGAAGATTAGTTCTCATAAAGACTCAGAAATATCAAAAGTTCATAATATATTAAAGAAAAGTCAAAGTTCAAGCACTACAACCTTTCACAAGTTAAAGATTGAAAAGTGAGAACAAGCTGCAGAACAAAAGTCAAAGATATATGAGCATGATGGAAAACGACGAGAAGACATTGGAGATTGGCAGATCGAGACAACACCATAACATTTCAAGTCAAGAACAAAGAACAAAGATTATGAAGACGTCAGAAGCCCAAGAAGCAAAGATGACGTCGAGCAACCAAGATGACCAAGACTTAGGGGGAGATTGTTGGGAACACGTTTCAATAATATTCAAGTCTTAGTCATTGTCAAAATTGGTTGCAATGTAATGGGCTATATGTTAAGTTAAAGCTCACGGTCCATTAGTAGCCCATGGGCCGTGTGGCCATGTGAAAATGTTCTAGAAGGACACAAGCACATGTTGCCCTAGTTTTCATCTATAAATAGGGTGCTTGTGTCCTCATTTTATTTGTTGGTTTTATTCACAAATTATGCTAAACTCTTTTCAATTCAATACGTGAATTAAGATCTTCCATTTCTCTTCTTCATCTCTATCTATCTCTCTCCATCTTTCTTATATCTGTGTGAGTTGATCTAAAAAGGTGACCAATACTTGCTATTCTGTCCCCAACTGTTGTGCCTGATCTTGAGAAAGCATTGGAGAAGTACACTGAAGGATTACCTCGAAGTATCGAGGGTAATGTTACTGCATCCAAGCCTCAGTCATTGGAAGAGGCAATTACCATAGCCCAGCAGTTAATGGATCGTGAAATCAAGCGTAGTTCCACTCAAGGAAGTGATGATAACAAGCGAAAGCTTGATGATAGGAGAACAACCCATTACCACAACAACCATCCCAACAACAACAACTACTGCAACAATCAGAACAACTATCAACAAGACCGTAATAATCACAACCACCAACAGAATCGCCGGCAGGGAACTGTCAGAGCCTATGTTGCCACACCTGCTGAAGGGAGTGGTTATATCGGAAGAAAACCATTTTGCAATCGATGCTCGTTGCACCACTATGGCCTATGCACAGTTAAGTGCGTAAAGTGTCAGAAAGTTGGACATCAGACCAAAGACTGTAAAGCAACAGGAGCAAATCCACAGCCAGTAGCCATAACTTGCTACGGATGTGGTGGGAAGGGGCATTACAAGAGCCGGTGCCCGAAGCCGAATGCCAACCAGAACAACGGTGCCCGCGGAAGAGCGTATGTGCTAGGAGATGGGAACGCACAGCAGAACCAAGACTAGTGCAAGAGAATGAGAACTCGTTAAGATCCCAACAACGTCAAAGGATGACACCCATGCTTTAACAGAAGAGAAATTCCTGTAGCAGATAAATAAACCGTAGCCTAAAACTTTCTAAGTGTATTTCCTCTGGTACTCTACCTTAGTTACGATGGATGTAATCTAAGTGTAACAACTACCTATTTACCGTATGAAATCTCTACCTTGTAATATTTCCGTAATAATCACAATCTGCATCTAATTTCAGTTTCTATTCCATTTGTCCTGTTCATAGTCATCACGTAACAATACACTGCCGTCCCACTAGAAATTTGGTTAATATTATTTCTGACCGAACAATAGACTATTACCACCCTGTAAGATTCTCACACGAACCCTAAGATTCATTTGGTCCTCAATTATACATAGCCTGATCAACTATGTCTAATTTAGGAAGAATCATGTCATAAATGGAACAGTTATCTTTTCAGACTTTCTAATAACAATCTTCATTCAAAAGCAAAATTCTGAGACAAAATAAACTGTTCATAAACATTCCTTTTGACCACCCTCAAATACCTACGCCTACTACCCATCACTTCTAAGATAGGAAATCAACAAAAGTACAAACATTAGAGCCCTAAGAATACACCAAAGATTTATAGCAAACACAAATAGTACAAATTTTATTAGAATCCACGAAAATTCATACATAATGACATAATTAGCAATGGGAGTACTAATGTTACAATGATTACAAGAAAAGGGATAGAATCGCCAATAGGTTGACCCGCCATAGCAACAAAGACCACCACCAATCCAGCAATAGCAAGAGCCACCACGGGATGAATCACCTTGATTATCCTGTGCGATAAACAAACCGTTACACACGATACCAAGGCTAGATATTAGACACAAAGACAAACGAGTTTTATTCCACATTTTTTAAGGATTACATAGAAATACAACAAGGACTCATTTTAACAACCCTAGCGCAAGACTATTGATGCACGTGATGTGTCGTTGCGGTTTAGCAGTATTAATGCCTACTCAAGTTTTAAATTTATATCTAGCCGACTTATCAATAACACACACACTTAACGAGCAGTGTACCCGGTCAGTATGAATATAATGGTAAGTAGAGTGTCGATCACTAAGAGTGGAACGTATTATCTAGTTATTCTAATCAGTATTTTAACATCCTAAGTTAGCTATACAACCTAATCTAACGCAAGGGGGTTCAGCTTGAGAGACTGGAACGGTTTGGTTATGATTAAATAGTAAACTAAACTAATGAGCACGAATCAGTGATTAGCATACACGTACACAGATAGATACTCGAGAAAATAAGAAGACCTGTCCTGATAATTAAGTAGCTTGTCACTTGTTTTATTGCTAGTTTTATATGAAGTGTATGTAATTTAACCTTTCTCGTTGGCTCTAATCTTATCGGCGAGTAAACCCTTAATGATTACTTATGTCTATCCTACTTTTCTAGAGACGATAGAATAAATAGGCGAGGAAGGGGCATGGCGACCCAAGCAATGCTCAGCTAGACACAGAGGTTATCAATGCACTAATAAAAGTCACCAAAGACATCAACATATAAACTTTAATTAATGGGAAAGCAATATTTAGGGGAGTGCATGATTTTCCGTAGTCACATGACACAAGCCCATCAATCCTGATGAATTAAAGTGTACTAATACAATAAAACAAAACTACTTAATGAATTGAATACATGCAGGACCTTCTTACAGCTCTTGTATCTTCGTTTGAGGTGTGTCTTGTGCTGCTTGGTCGTCTGAATTCGGCTCTAGGGTTATTCCTTCACACACTGTCCAACTCTTCAAATTCGTCTGACCTTGGGGTATTTATAGTTTCTGTCTGAGGGGTCGATGCGGCGCATAGAGTTGTTAGATGCGGCGCATTGACTTAACTTCGCGTGGGGTCCAAGATTAATATATTCAGGAATATTCGTACACTGTCTTCAGATGCGGCGTATCTTGACTTTGTATGCGGCGCATGTACTTGGATTGTGACTTGTGAAATCTTGATAGTGATACGCCGTGTGTTAGAAGTATGTTGCGGCGTATCTGGAGTAGAACGAGCTTGATCTTCTGGATTTCAGTAGGCTTTTGACATCTTGCTTGTTTTGCTCCATAATTAATCCAAAATCGCCAAGTTTCACATAATGCTTGTTTTTACCTGAGAATTACTAAAGTTAACATTAATGTATCGATTCTCATAGATAATATAATAAAACAAGTCAAATAAACAGGATAAATGATGATAATAAAATGTACTTATTTGAGTTCATCAAATATCCCCCCACTTGAACTTTACTTGTCCCCAAGTAAACCTTAGAATGAATCAAATGAAAATGTATCCTAAAAGATATTAGGATTTATTTTTATATTTAAGCACGTATTCGTTTTGTCATGATCACACAACTAAACACTTAACGAAGTAGAAACCAAAATAATTTTTAATGTAAAACAATTCTAAATCGTTTAGTTGCTTAGTCGTGACGAATATTCTATCATAGGCTTGGTAAGTATACGCATCTCCCCCACTAAAGCCAAGGAATAACAAGTCTAAAGCGGTAAAAAGGGTTTGTTGGTTAAGGGTTGATCATCCTTTTTAATCTCTATCGATCTCATATTCCAGAAAAGGCGACAAAATCACAAATACATGATCGAATCCACGACCACGATACTTGCAATTGCTCAAATCCTTAACTCGAATAGGCTAAAGATAGGACCAAGTAATCTTCACCAATAATATTATATCAAAAAGAGCGACAAAATCATAAATACATAGCCGAATCCACGACTATGATACTTAAGATTGCTCAAATCCCTAATCTCAATAAATCAAAGGTTTGGATGAAGAATGATATAGGGTATGGATAATATTTGGGATACAAATTGGTGTAAAATGAAAAATAAACAAAACAGATAAATTAAAATCCTAAGTGTGGTTAATCACTTTCCCAACCATCCCATGAATAAGACTCATATCATTGAATAACTCACGCTTTAACACTTGAAACACACGCTTTAGGTAGACACAAATTATACTCAACAAGATCTCAATCAAAGAATAACCTTAGTTGGTGTTCCCATAACGGCCAACTCCCATTCAATCCATAAATATAATATACAACAAATAGTGGTGATATCTCCCACTTAATACAAAACTTTACATAAGTTGGTTAAAACAAACTTCCAACTTTTCCTTTTTCTTTTTCTTTTCTATTTTTTTGATTTATTTTTATTTATTTTTTTATTTTTTTATATATATATATATGTGTAAAATTTCACAACTTTACTATCACTATTTTTCCAGATAATTTTTCCATACTCTTCATACTTTCAGAAATAACTGTAATAGTGAAAGTAGCAAACACACGAAAAATAAACTAAAAGTTATACAATATTTACTTTCATACCAATTGCATTGTGCAATTTCCTGACCTAACCAAAAATAATGAATTACGCACGCGAACACATGTAATGTAAGGAAACACACTTTGCCTAAAGCAATTAACCACGGATTTTAATCTACAGGGTAGGCTAAGGTGTAAGGGTGTATCGAAACATTATAACAAAGGTGTAAGAAACGAAAGGAATGGCTCTGAGGGTTTTTCTAGGGGTATCTTACTATAAAAGTGAGAGTAACAAAGGGTTTATACGGGGGTTAACTAACCAGTGTAGTTAGTTAATATCACATAACATATAAAGGCTATTTAGGTGTAATCCTAGAAATTTACCAATTTAGACAAGTCACTCCAATTATATAGATAATACTTATTATGGTGGTCTCGAATAGTATACAAGCCAAGTTCTAAAGTTTACAAGTCACCAGCATACTAAAGTTTTAATATTTTTGAAAGAATAGAGTTATGTGTGCGGTTATGTAATTTAGAATTTAAACAAAAACATGCTAAAAAAATTTTAATTTTGATATATTAAGCGCATTTTAAGCATATTTTGAAAAAGTTTAGGACAAGTAAGTGTTCTAATTCTCCAATCCCCCCACTTAAGTTAAACAACGTCCTCGTTGTTTGTGTCAAAGGTTAAAAACTGGAAAATAAAAGAATTAGAACAGAAAAACTCCCCTGAGATTTGCTCGGTATGATCCTCCATTATTCGTATAAGAGCAAAAATCAACTTTCTTGTGGATGAGAACGTTTAAGCTTCATAGATGATGTATCCACAAAAATGCAGGAATCTATAATACCATTTAGACTTTAACACACCTGAGTTAAGAAGGTTCAAACTTGCATAATACATTAGTAGTTAGTAAAATTAAAACATAAAAAATTAAATTGTAAATCATCAGGTCAGTCGATACGCCATATCTTATGGAAAAAGATACGCCGTATCGAGCCTGGAATAAATACGAATCAGAATAAAAGATGCGTCGCATCCTTAACCAGGGATGCGCCGCATTAAATAAACTGACAGAAAGATTTAAAGTCAAAAAAAATAAAAATGCAGAAAATGAAATAAGATATGACCAGTGCAAGTGATGCGTCGCATCTTATGATGGAGATGCGCCGCATCTTCTACAGGTCTTACGGACTCGACACAGAACAGAAAAGTAAAAAATTTTCTTCCGGGTTGTCTCCCGGTCAGCACTTGTCTTTATTCCAGAGTCTTCAAGTTAGACTCACGTTCAGCTCCTTATTCCAATACTTCGGGTTCAAACTCGACAACTTCGTTATCAGTGTTGTCGATGTAATTATCAAGGTATTTCCCTTTAGGTCGTGCCTTTGGAACAAAACTCCTTTAATCACCCTTTACAATTGGTGCACTTCAATCGTCACTTCTCTAATCATATTGTTTTGTTCTTTCAGCAATAGTTCCTTCCGCTTTCTTGGGCAAACTTTGATATAATCTCGTCGATTGTAAGTTTGATCCTTGAACCTCCGAACCAGCTTGGGAAAAGATCAATCATCATTCCTGAAACATAGAACAAATAGGCTTCGAAGTAAAAATTTTCTAAGAGACAGGAAAGTTGATTAGAATTTCTCAGTTCGGGATAAATAAAATTTTGCTGATATCTGCAGATGATGCGCCGTATCCAGAAAGATGGATACGCCGTATCTTATTACGTTAAAATTTAATCAGACTTTTATACAGAAAATTGATACGCCGCTTATGAATTAGAATGCGCCGTATCAAGTTAAAATTATCAAAAATCGATTATATTTATTAAAATTAAATGCGTCGTATTAACAAAAGCTAATGCGCCGTATTTTCGTTACGTTTCAAAACATAAGATTTTTGATTTAGTAGATGCGCCGTATCGATAAAGATCGATGCGTCGCTTTTGTTCAATAATTCGAAAAACTGTTTTTAATTTAAATAGAAAATACGCCGTATCTGTTAAAACAGATGCGTCGTATGGCGTTAGGGTTTAGAAAAATTTCTTATTAAAAACAGAATACGCCGTATCTTGGGGAAAGATGCGTCGTACTCGAATTTATTAAACGCGTTGTATTTTATAAAAATTAAACGCAATACGCCGTATCTGTGAAAACAGATGCGCCGTATCGTTTGTATCAGCACAATACAACGATAGCAGAATGCAGAAAAATACAGAAAAGAAAAACAAAAATAAAATCAAACAAAAAGAAACAAAAATTACATAAAGCAAACAAAAACAGAAAATATGCAAATTATACAATGAATGCAATCTATCTAATATATAACAGGGTTAGTGGTTAGAATCTAAAAAAAACTAATTAAAATACTAATCAAATTAACAGATAATAACAATTCACTCCCCGGCAGCGGCGCCAAAAACTTGATGCGCGTGATGTGTCGTTGCGGTTTAGCAGTATTAATGCCTACTCAAGTTTTAAATTTATATTTAGCCGACTTATCAATAACACACACACTTAACGAGCAGTGTACCCGGTCAGTATGAATATAATGGTAAGTAGAGTGTCGATCACTAAGAGTGGAACGTATTATCTAGTTATTCTAATCAGTATTTTAATATCCTAAGTTAGTTATACAACCTAATCTAACGCAAGGGGGTTCAGCCTGAGAGACTGGCACGGTTTGGTTATGATTAAATAGTAAACTAAACTAATGAGCACGAATCAGAAATTAGCATACACGTACACAGATAGATACTCGAGAAAATAAGAAGACCTGTCCTGATAATTAAGTAGCTTGTCACTTGTTTTATTGCTAGTTTTATATGAAGTGTATGTAATTAAACCTTTCTCGTTGGCTCTAATCTTATCGGCGAGTAAACCCTTAATGATTACTTATGTCTATCCTACTTTTCTAGAGACGATAGAATAAATAGGCGAGGAAGGGGCATGGCGACCCAAGCAATGCTCAGCTAGACACAGAGGTTATCAATGCACTAATAAAAGTCACCAAAGACATCAACATATAAACTTTAATTAATGGGAAAGCAATATTAAAGGGAGTGCATGATTTTCCGTAGTCACATGACACAAGCCCATCAATCCTGATAAATTAAATTGTACTAATACAATAAAACAAAACTACTTAATGAATTGAATACATGCAGGACCTTCTTACAGCTCTTGTATCTTCGTTTGAGGTGTGTCTTGTGCTGCTTGGTCGTCTGAATTCGGCTCTAGGGTTATTCCTTCACACACTGTGCAACTTTCAAATTCGTCTGACCTTGGGGTATTTATAGTTTCTGTCTGAGGGGTCGATGCGGCGCATAGAGTTGTTAGATGCGGCGCATTGACTTAACTTCGCGTTGGGTCCAAGATTAATATATTCAGGAATATTCGTACACCGTCTTCAGATGCGACGTATCTTGACTTTGTATGCGGCGCATGTACTTGGATTGTAACTTGTGAAATCTTGATAGTGATACGCCGTATGTTAGAAGTATGTTGCGGCGTATCTGGAGTAGAACGAGCTTGATCTTCTGGATTTCAGTAGGCTTTTGACATCTTGCTTGTTTTGCTCCATAATTAATCCAAAATCGCCAAGTTTCACATAATGCTTGTTTTTACCTGAAAATTACTAAAGTAAACATTAATGTATCGATTCTCATAGATAATATAATAAAACAAGTCAAATAAACAGGATAAATGATGATAATAAAATGTACTTATTTGAGTTCATCAACTATTACCCCCATAACTTGTCGACGCCTATAGCTAGGATCAAGATTGGCATAAGAACCGCTAGAAAGCAAACTAAGAATGCGTAATCTTCATTTGGAATACGCCAAATAGGTAACCGCAAGAACAACATAAACGATTGCTAAGATTATGATAATATGCGGCATTTTGGAAGTGTTAATTGAGAGATATATGTTTTGTGGAAAAATGAAAATTAAAATCGAGTATATATAGGTAAATCTAGCCGTTGGAAACACTATTCACGACCGTTGGAAAACACTATTCACAGCCGTTATAATTTACTGTTCCTGACCGTTAGAAATCACTATTCACAGCCTTTGAATTTTTTAGGTGGCAAAACATTCAAATTTATTTAATCTAGTAGGAATAAAACTAACGCAAATACATTCTATTGAACACCGAATGGAAATTTCTAGACGACCCTTTTTGGACTAAGAGTATAACCAAGGACTAACAGTGAAACGATAGTATTGAATATAAAGGACATAAAAACAAGATAATATTATATATAATATTATTTTTTAAACTTTAGGCATTTTAAGTATAACAAACTCACATCACCGAACAAATCGTTATGCGATTTCCCATTCTCACATTCATTATTCAAATAAGATAGAATCTCAGACCTACCCTATTATCATTTGTTGAAGTAGTGTTCCCATCGTTAAGATTAGATGGAACCCTAAGAAAAGACCAGAATTCGCCTAGGAAATAAGAAAATCAAATACGGGCAAAGATATCCACACATTTTTCCCACATCTCGACCAACACAGCCTGAATCTCGGGACGAGATTCCCTCAAGGGGGGGATACTGTAACCACTCGTAAAATTTCACTCTGTAATAAACTATTTCATATTCTATCTTGCAGAATACTTATTGTTGGGAATTATCACAAGACAAGACTTAATATGAAAAACAGACTTAAGTCTGCTTGGTTACAAAGTTAAGTCTGTTAGTGTATTTATGTCATTGTTAAGTCTGGTCGTTCATTGTTAAGTCTGGTAGAGTATCAATAGTTAAGTCTGGTTGGCTTAAGTTATTAAGTCTGTTTATGAAAGTTAGGAAAGTTTGTTAGATATAAGTTAGGAAAGGATACGTAGTTATCTTTAGAGAAGATACGTATATCCTTCTACACGTTTTGTATCTAGGGTTTCCTTAGTGTAAAAAAGGAAACCTAGCCATTAGTTTTTTATAACGACGAAGATTGTACTCATATTGATTAAAAGAATTAATATACGAAGTTAGTTATAGTTATTGTGTTCTTCATTGTTAGTGTTAAGATTCCGCATTAGCATTAACAATTTGTGTTAGAGTTTCTGATGAAGCGAAAAGTGTACCCCTTTTAGGGGGTCATTTAAGCCCTAAATCGTATTTATTTGATCAAATATTGCCCTAAATCGTTCCTTTTGTCATTTTAGGTACTTTGGAGAAGAAATCTGGAAAAGGAAGCATTTTGGACGTTTTTGGAGCATAAAAGTGAAGAAAACGACAAAGTCTCAAAATCGGCTGGAAAAGTACCTGTGACGGCGTCAAGCACCATTGTGACGCCGTCAACCCCTGACGCGCCAGAGAGGATTTTGGATGATTAAAAGGGGACGGCGTCAAGAAGGCCATCAAGAAACCCTAACCGCGGCGAGGTGACGGCGTCAGCTCTATAACGTGACGCCGTCAGATCTGATTTTCTATATATATTCTCATAATTTTTAGTCATTGGGTGCAACTTTGTGAGGAGAAACCCTAAGACGATTTTTCTGCTACTTTTAAGGGTTTTATACCCTTGGATCTCCCATGTTCAATTGAAGATAAGTAATCAATTAATCATTCAATATGTCTATGTGTTGTTTGATTATATCTTGTTCTTGTCTTTTATTTAACATGCTAGGCTAGATTTATCTTGTGTTTACTTAGATCTAATGAAACCTAACTATTGATTATTGGTTGTTGGTGTGTTATTAATTGTATTGGATGATTGTTTATCGATGTTAGGCTTAAGAAAACTGGCTAACCTCCTATACGGTAACTTGCTTGAACGTCTTAAGAAACATGAACCAATGCGTACTAAGGTTTTTATGGTTGTATTTAATGCATGAGCGAATTCTAGTGATCCCATGTTAGGAGCTTCTTAGCCGGCTCGACATAGGAGTGAAGTAGGAGCTTGTAGAGTTGGGGAAGTACGTACGCCACCCCACGATTGGTATTAAGGAATACACCCATCATCCACGCAATTAATACACACTAATCAACCGGTAAAAGATAGTTAGGGAGTAAGGAAATCTAAGTAAACACATTTCTCTCCATATAAGTTCCACAACCTTTTTATTTTCAGTTATTTTATTTTATTTGCAATTGTAGTTATTTGGGTTAGTTGACTAGCAACTAATTCCGCCCACTCCTTCAAACCCAAGATTTTACTTGCTTTTATAAAAATATAAAAAAAATACAAAAAGAATCTTCCCTCACCCTTAGACCTATTAGAGTAGTTTTTCAATCCTAACGACACTATTCCTCTAGAGAACGATCAATCCCTCGGTACTTGCCACTACACTATACTACATCAGTCAGGTACACTGCCTGGTGGGGATTGCAAGCCTCTTGAGATCCCTCGAGAGGTAAAACCTGTTGTAAGGTCGCAAAACCACGCATCAAGTTTTTGGCGCCGTTGCCGGGGAATAGTTATTGTTTAGGTTGAATTTTTATTTTATTAGGTCTACTCACTTGATTCCTATCGAGTGAGATATTTATTTTCTTTTTATTAGATTTCTTTAGTCTATCTTTTTCTTTGTGCCCTTTGTTTGTAAAACCATTTTCATTTGTCACCATGGCGGATGAAATTCCATTTAGATCATTAACAATAGAGGAACAATTACTTTACACGGATAGATTTGCTTCTTGTTGTTCCAATGAATTTTTAAGTGATCTTTGATATATACAAGAGGAGATGGGTGTAAAGTTTGATAGGTTTGATGAATTATGTGCATGTGCGGCTTCTATTAAACAATCATTGTTAGGATCAACTCCTTTTAGTGAAACCCTTTGGAAAAAATTTGAGGAAAGCTTCCTAACCGTGAACCATAAGTTGAATGAATTGATGGGTTTATATACATCACAACTTGAGGAAACAAATGAGGAGGATTTATCCGACTATAGGTACCATGAGCAAGAAGACCTAGTTTTTAAGAACATGGACCTTGAATTGGACCAAGATTGTGAGATGGTTAGTGTTGAACTACCTAGTTGCATGAGTGGGATAGATTTCACCAAAACATATGACACGCATGAGGAATCCTTTAGGCAATTGGAACATAGTAATCAAGTTGAATATTACTATGAATCGGACTTAGAATTTCAAATGGCTAGAGAAGGATTTGAGATACTTAGGAATGTGTTTGGGTTAGATCCTACCAAAACACATGATGAACATATAGGTGATTTAGATACTATGGAGAATGAGGTTAGAAATGCAAGACCACTAAATACCCCACAAATCCTACCATCATTTGAGGTTAACACACCGCCCGTAACTTACCCGGAAAAAGTAGAAGAGACTATAGGAACCCCAATAGAGGTAGAGCCCTTGGACCAAACACAACTAGAAGAAATAGGTTTGAATACTTGTAGTCATAACCTTTCTTTTAGTTCTATGGAAGTTCCTAGTTTTGATGAACCGGAGCCTAAACCAAAACCATTACCTAATCTTCCATCCTTAGATGTGAACTTAGGAATTGAATTAGGTCCCGACCCACCCATCAAACCATATAGTCCGGGTAGTTTTATGTTGAAGGTAGTAGACTCTAAGCCTTGTAGAGAGGAAGCTAACATAGGAGTGAACCATGACCTTACATACTTACATCACCCATTTATGATTGATCACAAGAAACATTATGGGTTTAAACCGGGTTTATTAGGTCAAAGTGGATTCTTAACTTGGAGTCTCTCGAAGTTGATAGAAGATGATCCCTTTTTAGGAGAAAACTTTAATTCAACCATTGACCAAAGTGAACTAGGTAAGGTTATGATGAAAGGAGCACACCCCTTTGAGTATATAATTCATCCACCACTCTTTCCTCACGCGGCATACTTCCACCAAGATGGTGTGTATCGCTACTATCATCCGCACTTAATCCTAAGTGTAGGAAAAACCTCTCCTTTATCCGTTAAATAAGGGTAGAGTCAGGCTCGTGACTCGAACAAAAACAAGCGCTTCTTGGGAGGCAACCCAAGCTTTATTTGCTTTGTATGTTTATTTGTTTGTTTGTTTGATTTTATTTGCTTCCGTATGTATGTTTAATTTTTATTATTATTGATTCATGTTCGAAACTAAATTGTGAAAATGCTTTATTTTGTTTTTAACTTCGTCTTAACTACATATAAAGGTATTTTGCAAAAGATAAGTGTAAGGTAAATCCAAATCGGTTTATTAGAACAAATGAACATGAATCATAACAATATTAAATTAACATACATATTAGTAATTGTTTGAGTCAAATGCTTGTATCGAGTCATAATGATATTTTGCAGGATTTCCAGGAAATAAGGATTGAGTTTTTCCAGAAATTTTCCGGAAACTTAACATGAAAAATCTGTCAGATCACTTCTGACGGCGTCAGACCCCAGTCTGACGGAGTCAGGAATAGTTTTCTGGAATTTTTTTTTTTTTTTTTTGAAAGTTTTGTTTTTCTTCCGGAATCATAAAATGCTTTATTAAATCTCTAACTTATAAACTCCAGGAATCTGCAAAATAATCATTCTACAAGCATTATATCCTTATACAGATTTATCCCGCCGATGTTATACAGGTTTTCGTGTTTGTTTTCTCAGGTTTAACAGGTTATTTTGGACAAGGAGATGTATGTGGAATCTAGCTTTTGGCGCTGCTTTAATCTTGAAGCTTCAACATTACCTTGGAAGAAGATCTAACCATGTTACCTCTTTATCCACCGAGCGAATCAGGGGAGTATTTGATTTCATTCTTTTACCCTATTTACTTTTACATTTTGTTATTTGAACATTGGGGACAATGTTCATCTTAAGTGTAAGGGGGGGTAAAGTACGATACCTTAGAGAATGCTATTACGCTTGATTTTTCGTTTGTTTAATGGTAGATGTGTAATAAAACTGAGAGAAATACCTGTTAAGGCAATTTTAGTGCCAAATTTAAAATTTTTTACAACATATAGGAGTGAAACTTTGGTCTTAATGAGCGTCTCACGGATAGGAGTTATATGACTAGCACAAAACCGTACCACTAAAAAAAATTTCCACCCCCAAATATGTGAGGTTCGCCCCTAGAATTGGTAGGAAAAGCATTTATGCTATGATGTGTGTACCGGTAGCACTTAGATTCTAGAACTTGCGTTAGGACCATTCCAAGGCCACAAGTGAGACTACATTTGTGTAGTTAGATTTACAACATGATAAGAGGCATTAGGATTAACCCATTGTTTTACACCTGTGTTTTTGTTATAATTACATTGGCTACATTGGTCAAGTAATTCTCCCACACCCTTTGCGTTGTACTCATTTTTAGTACACGATACCCCTAGTACACCCCTCAGAGCCTATCTTTTCATTTCTAACTTTAAGCATTTTACTTAAAGTAAGAATTTTTTTTACACCCCACTTAAATGTACACCCAAATCGCCTTAGCCTACCTTGTATGCACTCATTTTTAGTGCATTATTGTGACAACATTTGTTTAAACCCCAAGTTAATTATCTAATTGATTACATAGTTGCTAAGTCGAGTCATATCCTTGTACATATTGTTTTGGGACGATTGGGACTCATGGGTAAAGTACTAGTGTAATGGAGTAAGGGGGAAGAACAACATTATTACCCCCATATGTGCTAAATATTTTAAAAGTACTCCAAGTGTTTCGATTATCTTAATTCGAGTCATTAGAATAGTTAATTGTAAAGTTATGTAAAAGTTCAAGTGTAAGGGGGATACAACCCCCCCCCCCCCCCCTACGATGTGTTATTTTGGATGGTAGGGCAAGAGTGTATGCAAAAAAAAAAAAAAAAAAAAAAAAAAAAAAAAAAAAAAAAAAAAAAAAAACATACGGACTACCATCCCGTTTCATTTTATGTTTATTTTATCTTTTTGTTATTTTTTTCATTAGCTTAAGTCGAGTCTAGTCTTGGCTTAGCAACGCCATATGGTACATGTAATTAATCAAGATCTTTAACTCGCCACCAGTAAAATATCCTTTATCCAACAAAACCGTGTTTATCATATCCCTACACCTAACGTTATAACCCGTTTAAAAGCCCTCTTTGATAGTTTATCTTAGGTGCTTACGCCTAGTGGAGGAGGTTTTTGATCCTTTCCCAAGCCTATGGTAATCTATTTGCTATGACAGGTTGTGAGAGATATTATTCATTTTCATTTATGAGATATACTTTTATGACACCTGAGAGATGTGAGTATCTAAACACTACTTGTGAGGTGCTAGTTTGTAATCTCCGTGCTTATTATGATTAAAGTGGAACGACTATTTGTTGTAATTACTTTTATATTAGCGTTAAATGACCCCTAACTTGTATTTTGATTAGAATAAAAGCGCATTTGCTTGAGGACAAGCAAATCTCAAGTGTAAGGGTATTTGATGAAGCGAAAAGTGTACCACTTTTAGGGGTCATTTAAGCCCTAAATTGTATTTATTTGATCAAATATTGCCCTAAATCGTTCCTTTTGTCATTTTTGGTACTTTGGAGAAGAAATCTGGAAAAGGAAGCATTTTGGACGTTTTTGGAGCATAAAAGTTAAGAAAACGACAAAGTCTCAAAATCGGCTGGAAAAGTACCTGTGACGGCGTCAAGCACCATTGTGACGCCGTCAACCCCTGACGTGCCAGAGAGGATTTTGGATGATTAAAAGGGGACAGCGTCAAGAAGGCCATCAAGAAACCCTAACCGCGGCGAGGTGACGGCGTCAGCTCTATAACGTGACGCCGTCAGATCTGATTTTCTATATATATTCTCATAATTTTTAGTCATTGGGTGCAACTTTGTGAGGAGAAACCCTATGACGATTTTTCTGCTACTTTTAAGGGTTTTATACCCTTGGATCTCCCATGTTCAATTGAAGATAAGTAATCAATTAATCATTCAATATGTCTATGTGTTGTTTGATTATATCTTGTTCTTGTCTTTTATTTAACATGCTAGGCTAGATTTATCTTGTGTTTACTTAGATCTAATGAAACCTAACTATTGATTATTGGTTGTTGGTGTGTTATTAATTGTATTGGATGATTGTTTATCGATGTTAGGCTTAAGAAAACTGGCTAACCTCCTATACGGTAACTTGCTTGAACGTCTTAAGAAACATGAACCAATGCGTACTAAGGTTTTTATGGTTGTATTTAATGCATGAGCGAATTCTAGTGATCCCATGTTAGGAGCTTCTTAGCCGGCTCGACATAGGAGTGAAGTAGGAGCTTGTAGAGTTGGGGAAGTACGTACGCCACCCCACGATTGGTATTAAGGAATACACCCGTCATCCACATAATTAATACACACTAATCAACCGGTAAAAGATAGTTAGGGAGTAAGGAGATCTAAGTAAACACATTTCTCTCCATATAAGTTTCACGACCTTTTTATTTTCAGTTATTTTATTTTATTTGAAATTGTAGTTATTTGGGTTAGTTGACTAGCAACTAATTCCGCCCACTCCTTCAAACCCGAGATTTTACTTGCTTTTATAAAAATATAAAAAAATACAAAAAGAATCTTCCCTCACCCTTAGACCTATTAGAGTAGTTTTTCAATCCTAACGACACTATTCCCCTAGAGAACGATCAATCCCTCGGTACTTGCCACTACACTATACTACATCGGTCAGGTACACTGCCTGGTGGGGATTGCAAACCTCTTGAGATCCCTCGAGAGGTAAAACCTGTTGTAAGGTCGCAAAACCACGCATCAGTTTCTTACTTAGATTGATTTGAATTTATTCAAGTCGTCTAGCAAGTAACAAGGCTACTTGGATCCATAACGTGTGGACCTACAAGTGGTATCAAAGCCTGTAAAGAGACTCTGATTTTGAAGAAACACAACAACCAAACCCAAAATTCACTCACCCAAACCCTGCAAAATGTCTGACATTGAAAATCCCAATAAGAATGATGGTTTCTCAATTCACAACAGTGATGATGAAAAATCAATCCATGATGAAGAAAAACCTGAAGCAAGCACATCTAGACAACACCAACCCATCTCTGCAACAACAACCATATCCAATATAAAACTCCCAATCCTAAAGAGAGAAGAATATGACATCTGGGCTATGGAGATGGAACATTATCTGGAGTATATTGACAGCGAAGTCTGGAAGGTCATACAGAATGGAAATTCAAAGAAAATGATTTCACAAAGTACAGATGGAGTGATTAGAATATTACCACCAGTATCTGCTGAAGAGATACGGGCTGTTGAAAAAGAGAAGAAGGCCAAGACTATGCTGCTAATGGCAATTCCCAAAGAGCATCTGAGAAGGTTTCATGGCATGAATGATGCCAAGGAAATTTGGGAGGCTATCAAGAAAAGATTTGGAGGGAATGCTAACTCCAAGAAGATGCAAAAGGCTGTTCTTAAACAGCAATTTGAAGCTTTCAGTGTATCCAGTTCAGAGGGATTGGAAAAAGGTTATGATAGGTTTCAACATCATCTATCACAATTGGAGGTTCATGGTGCAGCTGTGTCAGAAGAAGATGCAAACCAAAAGTTTCTTAGAGTACTACCAAAAGAATGGTCAAGTGTGACATTGACCATGAGGATGAAGGATGAAATTGACACCAGGACAACTGATGACCTGTACAACAATCTCAAGGTGTTTGAACAGGAAATCCAAGGAAAGGCATCTTCAAGTTCTACAAATGTTGCTTTTGTTTCTCAAGGCAAGAGCAGCACTAACAAGGTTAAGTCTGGCAGCGTTAATTCTGGTGGTCATGGAGCTTCTTCTAGCAGCATGAGAAAAGAAAGAGATGCTCCAACAGGCTTTGCTGATGAAGTAATTTACTCACTTCTTGCTAAGGAACCAGAAGATCAAGACTTCATCAGTGAGGATCTGGAACAGATCAATGATGTTGAAGTTGAAGAAATGGATATCAAATGGCAAATTGCCATGATTGCTTTCAGGGTTAAGAAGTTTTACAAGCAGACTAGGAGGAACATTAAGCTTGATGGGAAGTCACCAGTGGGATACAATAGGAGGACTGTTGAGTGCTACAATTGTCACAAGCATGGTCACTTTGCCAGAGATTGCAAGGAAAAGGTGACTACTGATTGGAAAAAGAAGAAGGGTTCTGACTCAAAAGATGATGACAAGATGGGGAAGAATCAGATGAGCTTGATGACATTGGAAGCTGGAGCTGTGAATTGGGATGAACACACACCTGAGGATGAAGAGCCAAACCATGCACTTATGGCTATTGGTTCCAGTAATGAGGTATCTTTGTGCTCAAAATTATGCATTGATTCATATAATCATGTTAAAGCCTTGTGTGATGAACAATTAACACAAATAGGTGATCAGGAAGCAAAAATTCTTGCTTATACTAAAGTTGTTAAAACTTTAGAAGCACAAATAGTTAACTATCAAAACAAACAAGCTTCCTTAAATGAAAAACTCGCCTTTCAAGCTAATGAGATATATGAAAAAGATGAAAAACTTAAGAGATATAGAAGAACAGGCATGAAAGCTGTTATGGAAAGAGATGAATTGCAAAAGAAAGTAGACAAATGGATCCATTCTGCTAAGTGTCAGGATAAGATAATAGCATCTAGTATGAGCTCTACAAGTAAAATTGGCTTAGGTTATGGGATACAGTCAGATAGTGAAGTTCTAAGCTATGAGGAAGAGATGGACAGATCTGTGTTCAAATGTAGAAAAGAGGATTCTATTGGTAGACCATTGTACAATAGGTTCATTAAAACTGATAATTTTAAAGGGGTGCCACCTCCATTAAGTGGAGATTACACTCCTCTACAGAAGAAAGACCTAGATGACTCTTTGTTTGTATATGGTAAAAAGGGTCCTATCTATCCTGAGACAGGCAACTCAGATGACAAATCTAGTGAATACTCCACTTGTCAAACCAATGACAGTGAAGGATCTACTAGAGATGTCTCTGAGCAGTCTGATTCAGAATCAGAGAGTGCACCTAAAGATGTTTCTGAGTCAAAATCAGTCAAAAATAGTGAACCTGTTGTGACTACACCCAAACCTCATACAGATAAACCTAGTTGTGATACTCACATAAAATCTCCTAGGAAGTCTGTCAAAAATCAAGAGTCACCAAAACCTGATAGGATGAGAAGAGAGTACAAGAGAAACCACAGTTTTGGTCCTAAAAGATGCTTTGTGTGTGGTAGTCTAAGTCATTTGATTAGGGAATGTGATTTTCATGAGGTTAGGATGAAAAGAGAGGCTGAACTAAGAAAGAATAAGAATGTTAATGCTGGCCATATGAATGATAAACCAGTTTGGAATAATGCTAACAGGATTAATCATGCTAATAAGTTTGTGACTAGACCAGCACAATTTAATTCTGGTATGCCTAATGTTAATTCTGGTTGGTCATCTGTTAGTACTGGTAGACCAAATTTTAATTCTGGTAGACCAAATTTTAGTTCTGTTGGTCAAAATGTTAATTATGTGAGGCCAAGTGTTAATTCTGGGTGGTTTAATCATTCTGGACCCAGACAACCAATAAATAGACCACAGGTGAACTCATATAATCAAAGAAACAATTTTTACAAACCTCATTCACCTGTGAGGAGTCCTTTTGCTAATAATACAGCACAAGCTTCAAGCTCAAGTGCTGTAAGGGAAAATGGGGATTCTGCTGTTAAGACCCCAGCATGTTGGTCTTGGGATCCTTTTAAGAACACACTTACCTATGAATCCAAGAACAACAGTGGATCAAGCTCATACAAGACCTATAAATTTGTTGATCCACAGGGCAGACCCAAGTCTTCAGAGGCTTGGGTCCTAGAGAGAAACTAATTTCTCTACTTTTGTGCAGGAACATCCACTGAAGAACATGGAAGACAAAGAAATATTTGATAGTGGGTGCTCTGGGCACATGACTAGTAACAAGAATCATCTGAAGGATTTTCAAGAATTCCAAGGAGGTTCTATTACCTTTGGAGGAAGTAAAGGTCAGATAACTGGTAAAGGTAGAATTGTTGTAGGCAATTTAGAATTTGACAATGTATCTTTTGTAAAAGAACTAGGGCAGTTTAACCTTTTCTCCATATAACAAATTTGTGATAAGCAACATAAGGTGCTTTTTAGTGAAACTAAATGTTTTGTATTGACTTCGGACTTTAAGATGCCTGATGAAAGTCTGATCCTTCTTAAAGTTCCTAGACAATACAACATGTACAGTTTTGATATGAAGCAACCTGATCCTGCAAAAGGTTTTTGCCTGTTTGCTTGCAAAAGCCACATTGGATGAATCTAAATTGTGGCATAAAAGGTTAGGTCATGTTAATTTCAAGAATATGAACAAACTTGTGAAGGGTAATTTAGATAGAGGCTTACCTTCCAAGGTTTTTTGGAATGACCAAGCCTGTGTAGCTTGTAATAAGGGCAAACAGCATAGAGCTTCTTGTAAGGCTAAGTTAGATAGGATTGTTACTGAGCCTTTGCATACCTTACACATGGATCTGTTTGGCCCTACATCTGTTAGAAGTATCAACCATGCTAGTTATTGCCTTGTCATTACTGATGATTGCACCAGGTATTGCTGGGTATTCTTTATGTCTACAAAAGATGAAACCTCTGATTTAATTCAAAGGTTCATTAGGCACATAGAAAACCTACTAAATCACAAGGTTAAGATCATTAGGACTGACAATGGTACAGAATTTAAAAATAGGAGCATGATTGAGTTTTGTGGTGAAAAAGGAATCAAGCAACAATATAGCAATGCTAGAACTCCACAGCAGAATAGAGTTGCTGAGATAATGAACAGGACCCTGATTGAGGCAGCTAGAACCATGCTAGCAGACTCATTCTTACCCACAACCTTTTGGGCTGAAGCAGTAGCAACTGCTTGCTACATATTCAATAGGGTTAGAGTGACCAAGCCTCAGAATAAAACACCTTATGAGCTTATTTTTGGCCATAAACCAGTTGTTAGCTATATAAGGCCTTTTAGGTGCCATGTGACCATTCTTGATACCTTGAGTGTGCTTGGAAAATTTGAAGGGAAGTCTGATGAGGGGTTTCTAGTTGGGTATTCACTGAATAGTAAGGCCTTTAGGGTATACAATTTAGTGACCAAGAAAGTAGAGGAAAATCTTCATGTTAATTTTCTTGAGGAAAAACCCAATGTGAAGGGACTAGGTCATAGATGGATGTTTGATCTTGATTATTTAACTGATTCTATGAACTATATTCCTGTCTCCAAGGAGAATCAAGCTAACCCTGATGCAGGTTCCATAGAAGTGCCTAACAATGCAGGTACTCAAGATGCAAGCACTGCTGATCAAGGCAAATAAATTGAGGAGCTTATTGTGATTCCTACCACAGAAGTCAACCATGTTGCTGCTAATGAAGGAACAAAGAAATATTCTACAAAAAGGAAGGAGACTGTGAATAAGCCTCAACCAAAAGAAAAAGAGGGTTCTCCTACAAAAGTTTCAGAAGATATCTTATCCTTCAGAGAAGAAGTGAATGCTTTGGCTGAGAAACACCTTGGGAAGAAGGATACCAGCACTAACTTGGTTAATTCTGGTAGTGGATTCATTAATTCTGCTACCAGTACTAACTTAGTTAATACTGGTAGTGATGCTGTTAATTCTGCTCAACCTGATTCTACTCCAAATGATGATTTTGATGATTCTGATATGCCAGACCTTGAGTTCTTTGATAATCCAAATGAAGGTATTTTTGATGGGGCTTCTTATGATAAAGAAGGGGTAGTTACTGACTTCAACAACCTACCCACTGAAGTAGATGTAAGTCCAGCTCCAACACTCAGAATTCACAAAGTTCATCCCAAAAGTCAGATAATTGGTGATCCAAAGTCAGCTGTTCAAACCAGAAGTAAAGTGCAAAAGCTTCATGAATCTCATGCACTTATTAGTCTCATCAAGAAGCAGCAAAGGGTCAACCACAAGGACCAACAACATTGCTTGTTTGCTTGTTTCCTTTCTCAAAAGGAACCCACCAAAGTCTCTGAAGCACTTGAAGATGAGAGTTGGGTGGAAGCAATGCAAGAGGACTTGTTGCAGTTCAAATTGCAAAAAGTTTGGGTTCTGGTAGATCTACCTAATGGGGCTAAAGTGATAGGCACAAAGTGGGTCTTCAGAAATAAAAGGGATGAAAGAGGGGTAGTTGTTAGGAACAACTGAACAAGGCAAGATTGGTAGCACAAGGGTATAGACAAGAGGAGGGGATAGATTATGATGAGGTTTTTGCTCCTGTAGCCAGGATTGAGGCTATTAGGTTATTTTTAGCCTATGCATCATATATGGGGTTCATAGTCTATCAAATGGATGTAAAGAGTGCCTTTCTGTATGGCACTATTGAGGAAGAAGTATATGTTCATCAACCTCCTGGCTTTATTGATCCAGCTCACCCCAACAAGGTGTATAAAGTCATAAAAGCATTGTATGGTCTCCATCAAGCTCCCAGAGCTTGGTATGCAACACTCTCCAAGTTTCTTGAAGAGCATGGGTACAAAAGAGGTGTGATAGACAAGACCTTATTCATAAAAAGTGATAAGAAGGATATCATTCTGGTACAAGTCTATGTGGATGATATCATTTTTGGCTCTACAAAAAGGTCTTGGTGTGAGGAGTTTGAAGGATTAATGAAAGGAAGATTTGAAATGAGCTCAATGGGTGAGCTTACATTTTTCCTAGGACTGCAAGTGAAGCAAAAAGAAGATGGCCTCTTCATTTCTCAAGACAAATATGTTGCAGAGATCTTGAAGAAGTTTGAATTTACGAATGTGAAGACTGCAGTCACTCCCATAGAGAACAAAGTGCCATTGACAAAGGATGAAGATGTTGAGGATGTGGATGTGCATCTTTATAGATCCATGATAGGTTCTCTAATGTATTTAACGGCCTCTAGGCCAGATATAATGTATGCTGTGTGTGCTTGTTCTCGTTTTCAGGTTACTCCAAAGACTTCACATCTTCATGATGTGAAGAGAATCTTTAGGTACTTAAAGGGCAAACCCAATTTGGGCCTTTGGTATCCTAGAGAATCATCTTTTGACCTGGAAGCCTATTCAGATAGTGACTATGCTGGAGCAAGTCTTAATAGGAAATCCACAACAGGAGGTTGTCAATTCCTTGGAAGAAGATTGATTTCCTGGCAATGCAAGAAGCAGACCATTGTGGCTACATCAACAACAGAAGCTGAGTATGTTGCAGCTGCCAATTGCTATGGACAAGTCTTGTGGATTCAGAATCAAATGCTGGATTATGGTTTGAACTTTATGAACACTATAATTCACATAGATAATGAGAGCACTATCTGTATAGTTAAGAACCCTGTATACCACTCTAAAACTAAGCATATAGAAATAAGGCATCACTTTATTAGGGATTGCTTTGAAAAGAAGCTAATTAGAGTGGAAAAGATACACACATATCTTAATGTGGCAGACCTATTAACCAAAGCCTTTGATGGACCTAGGTTTAATTACTTAGTGGTTAATATTGGTATGATGAACCCATAGCTCAATTTAAGGGGAGGTTACATTTAAGGGGAGGCTAAATGTAAAGTTTGTAAAACCAGTACTAAGTAGTTAATTATGATAAGTAGTTAATTCTGATTAGGAATTAATTCTGGTAGGCTTAGAAGTTAATTCTTGTAATAGATTTAATACTGGTTAATTTTAAAATAAAAAAAAAAATCCTCTAGTAGTGTTAATTCTGGTAGAAAATTTTTCTTCATTTTAATTGTAAAATCGTTTGTTTGTATGTTTTCTTGGTTTTTCTTGGTGTTGGGACTAACATTTGCAGAAATCACATGGATTGGTGATGCTCAGAAGCATTGATATTTCTTTTTATGAGTGTTTATCTGATTCCTTAGTTAAGTCTGGTGAGTCAGTGATTAAGTCTGGTTGACCGATTTTAAGTCTGGCAGTATAAAATGTAATTAAATTTTATTACCGTTAGGTCTGGTCAGTAAAATAATGATTTTTCTGATAAAATAATACCGTTGCGTATTTTTTGAGAAATAGAAGTATATAAGGATAAAATTTGATAAAATATCTCACTTTTATTCATTATTTGCTTCCAATTTTAAAATATCATTATTTTCGGCCTACGATACTCTGTTTTTAACTACCAGTACTCAAACCCTAAACCAGCACTTAATCATTCTCTTGACTATGGCTTCACTAAAGTTTTGTGACAAGCACAACCAGGTTGGTTTCTTGAAGAAACCGAATCAAAGTGGAGGCTTTGAGCAGATGGTGGATTTCTTAAAAGGTTCTAAACTTCGGTACGCCTTAACTCATAATCCTATAATTTATACTTCTCTAGTTCAGCAGTTTTGGGGGTCTGTTACCCTTGAAACTCTTGTTAATGGTACACTACAGTTAAGGGCTACTATAGATACCCATGACTTCATTGTCACTGAGGCATCCATTAGGAGCAATCTTCAATTGGATGATGCCTCAGGGGAATATATTTTGTCCAATGATGACCTTTTTGAAGGTATGAGAACCATAGGCTATCCTACTGATGTTACTTTTACTTTTTGGAAAAGCTATTTTACACCACAGTGGAGGTTTTTACTTCATCATTTGCTCCATTGCCTAAGTCCCAAAAGTGGTGGATGGGATCAGTTTGGAAGCAATATTGCTTTTGCATTGGTCTGTCTTTCACTTGGAAGGTCTTTTAACTTTTCAAAACTCATTTTTGATGGCATGGTAGCAAATGTCAACAACAAACACAAATTTTTTATGTACCCAAGATTTTTGCAAATGATTTTGAATTTTGAACCTGAAGATAAAATGCAGACTTATGTGATTGTGGCTTTTACTCCTAAAATCTTTGCAAACATGAAAAGGGGATTCAATGGGGCACATTGGCCACTTTTGCCTGCTATACTTTCTGGTTCAACTAACATTGCAGGTACATCTCATGCTGAACAAATGGAACCAACCAATATGGAGCAAGCTCAGGAACAACCAAGATCACCAACACCACAACCAAGTCCATCACCATCTCAACCAAGGGTACCTACACCCACACCATCTTCACCACCACAGCAAACCCATATTCCAAGTCCTATTCAGGAGGAGGAATCCAACCTTATGACTGTGGAGGATCTTCTGACATTGGTGCCTGCTTTGGTTAAGAGAATAGAATCATTGGAGAAGGCAAACAATGCTAAGAGTGGGGCTATTCTAACTTTGGTCAAGAGGGTTAAAAAGCTGGAGAAGGTTATGAAGGAGAAAGGAGTTGCTTTTGATGACCAAGAAGGTGAGGATGAAAATTCTTCCAAACAGGGGAGGAATTTAGAGGAAGAACAAGTTGTTAAGACACCAGCTAAGGATAAACCAACTGATGAAGTAGATATAAGTCCTGAAACAAAGGAAGCAGCAGAAACATTAGCTCAATCTCTGAGTAAAATTCAACAACAAAGGAAGAAAAGCAGATATCCAAAAAGAAAGTTGATAATTGATGAAGTGTCTGATGTTGTGGAAGAAAAGAAAGAAGTCAAAAAGGAAGTCATAAAGTTTACAAGGAGGAAAAGTATAGCAAGAAAGAGTAAGTCCAAAAAGGTAGTACATGAGGAGGAATCAGAAGAAGAACCTTCATCTGAGGGTTGTACTATGGGAACAATTCCTGAAAGTTCTAAGGAACCAGCTAAAATTGTCAAATATCATATAATAAGGAATGGACAAAGAGCTGCTTATCAGATCATAAGGGAGGACAACACTGATGTTGTATACCTTAATTTTCCAGCAATATTGAATGATGTGAGTAGAGAAGATATTATGGATTTGCACAAGTTGGTGAATATCAGACATGGGGACAACAGACCTAAAGAAGAGTTTGAAAGGGTCTTTTGGGGAGATTTAAAAGTAATGTTTGAGCCACCTTCAGAGGAAGATGAACTTTGGAAGCTGACAGATCAACAAAGGATTGTTAGTTGGAGATATTTTCATACATGTAAGGTACATTGTTTATCTTTACAAAGTGCAACTCTTTATATGCTTGCAGAAGTGGAATATCCTTTATCATCAAGGGTCTGCAAGGAAATGTTGGAAAAGAAGTTACATGCAGATGAGAAGGATGAAGTTTATGAGCAGTTGCTTGATTTGATTAAGGAAAAATCTTTAAAAGAACCATATTGGGGTGTTTAAGAGTGTTTGAAAGAATTTTCAAGTTGTTAAGTGAGATTAAAGGAACTTCTCACTTGGTGAAGGTGCATAGCACTAACACAACAAATGGTTATCAGTTCACCATGTTTAATCAACATAAGGACTGACTAATCCAGAGCAAACGGCTCTGGTAAAGATATTTCAAATCTGTTTATGGTTGGCAATTTACCAAAAATTGTATGGTATTCAACTCACCATATCTGAGATAGTGAAGAGTTGGCTAGCCCACAAGGTATGACTTGTGGTAAAGGCTGTGGAAAACCATACATGGTAATCAATTCACCAAGATGAGGTGCATTCCATCAAAAGAATTGGCTAGTCCAAAAGCAAACGGTTTTTGGTAAAGACAAAACAAATCCGTTGATAGTTGATGGTTTACTAAAAATCATATGGTTATCAATGTACCATGGTCTTACACACCAAAACATTGGCTACTCCAGTAGTGATGGCTATTGGTAAAGAGACATCAAATCCATTAATTTTCAATGATTCACCTCTCACATGAGTTTACACACCTGGAAGTGATGAGAATAGTATGAAACTTAAAAGAATTGATGTACAAGTAGTCATGGTTGCTGTGAAGATCAGATGGATTGCATATCTGATGGTGAAAAGATTATTCAAGTCAAGTTGCTGAATAAAGATCAGATTTGAAGTTTTGAAGTGTTAGAGATAATCCCAAGAGTTCAAGATTCAATCCTCAGAAGCTCATTCAAAAGGAACTTGAAATTCATGAAGCATGAAGATCAAGTTAGGGGAGGATTGTTGGGAATTATCACAAGACAAGACTTAATATGAAGAACAGACTTAAGTCTGCTGGGTTACAAAGTTAAGTCTGTTAGTGTATTTATGTCATTGTTAAGTCTGGTCGTTCATTGTTAAGTCTGGTAGAGTATTAATAGTTAAGTCTGGTTGACTTAAGTCATTAAGTCTGTTTATGAAAGTTAGGAAAGTTTGTTAGATATAAGTTAGGAAAGGATACGTAGTTATCTTTAGAGAAGATACGTATATCCTTTTACACGTTTTGTATCTAGGGTTTCCTTAGTGTATAAAAGGAACCCTAGGCATTAGTTTTTGATAACGACGGAGATTTTACTCATATTGATTAAAAGAATTAATATACGAAGTTAGTTATAGTTATTGTGTTCTTTAATGTTAGTGTTAAGATTCCGCATTAACATTAACAATTTGTGTTAGAGTTTCTTACTTAGATTGATTTGAATTTATTCAAGTCGTCTAACAAGTAACAAGGCTACTTGGATCCATAACGTGTGGACCTACTCTTATCCTTTTTCTACGTATATTATTTATTTATTTATTTATCTGATCATAACTACTATCTAATGTGACGTAACTCACATCCTCGATAAACGTGCTCGCACGCGAACCAACATCAACTTACTTAATTTTTATTTTATATAAACATTTCCATATAAAACTTTACGATATACCATTTGCCACTTTACGTTAATTCATTAACATATGATTAATAAACGTACAAACTAAACATTTCTTATCTATTCGAGTTTCTACGAAACCCCAAACCATTATAACAAAGAATATGAGTAACTAAACCCTAAAATACTAAAGTACAACTTATTCAAAGTAAGGTACAAGTTACTAAAGCACAGAAACCCTAAATCCACTATAACTCCCGATACAAACCCTAGATTCACTAAACTATGATTTTATGTAATAAAATCACAAACCTTAATTAAAGTATAAATAATTTTTACAAAATATAAGTGTACAAGTTTTTCAAGCCAAGGTACAAGCCATTTATGCATAAAACTAAATATTTATATAAATCTAATTATAACCCTAAATATACTCATTTTAAAGTACATATTTCAATTCTTTCATGCACTAACTTTAAAAATAGATTTCTTAAACTCACTAAATATAAGTACAAGTCCCTAAACCCAATGTACAAGTGTCCAATGCATAAAACTTAAAAATTACATTTATATACTTTTAAACTTACTAAAACTAACATATAATTACTATAACTTAACCAAACCTTAAAAATATATTTTCTATATTACATAAACCCTAGTACGACCCTACTAAGCTTATGGTACAACTCTTTAAAGCACAAATCCATTTCCTTTTATTTTATTCGACATACATATTTAGTAAGTAAATCCTAGAATATTTTCTATCCAACAAATCCTTAAACCTAACCCTAAACCAACTTAGTTACTTCCATAAAACCCTAGGTACAATATCCTATAGCCAATGTACCATGCATTTGAGCCATTCGATCCACCTAGGTTTTACCTAGTTCGATTCTAACAAGATTTAACTAAACAAATTCCACACTAAATCCTAAGCATCTCTTGCACCATAAAACTTCCTACTAGGTCTCAAATTACTACACATAAACATGTTTCCCTGATATTTCCCTAGTCAATATAAGTAGGTAAAACCTTTGGTTTTGAAACAAACCACATCATCACCATCAAATAACACCTCACGCCACCCTCCCCCTTCATACATGTGTCATCCAAGTGGTTAGTACTACATCACCATGTCCCCTCATCCCCATAACAAGGTGACTTAGCACCTTGAAAACCCTAACCCTCCTCCTTCTATAAATAATGATCCAAACACCCTTAATTTTTCCAACTATAATTCGACTTACACAAAAACAGTCCACCCTCACTTAAACACTGAACAAACAGCCCATTTGGAAGCTAAAAGAAGATCTTAGGAAGCCTAGGAGGAGAGATAACCTTGGTTCTCATTCGCAAATCCAAACTATCCAAAAACCCTAGAAATCGAGCCAACAAGCAAGTGATCTAACCTTTTTCTTACCTTTTGTAAACTTCAATACTCTTAAAAGATGATACTAAATAAGCTTTAATAACCAAAAAGATCAAAAACCAAATTTTCCTTTTCTTTTCTTTCTATCGAGCACCAAACAAAAACCCACTTATATATTTTTCTTATATTACTAATCAAGAAACTATAAAACACTCTAGAGATAGATTAAATATGTTAATGATCATGTTAACATGCATTAAAAATAGTATCGTGAACTAGAAAATAAAAAACCAAGTTGTTTTTTTCTTTTTCTTTTCCTATCGCAAAACAGTCCCACACGCCCAACTTTGGACCAATGTTTCGACCTTCAAACGACTCCCATAAAATCTGAATTTTTGCCATATTAAAGACCACCCAGCTGGCTATTAGTAGGAAAAAGAACGTCGTAAAAAGATTGCTTTGCCCCATAGTTATTTGAGTTCTTTTCTGCCCTGTCGAACACTGAACCGAACGCACCCTTAATAATTATTTCGAGCATAATAAGCTCGAATCATAAGCCCATAAACTGTAAATAAGATGTTTACCAACTTATAATAACATTCATAAAAGAGTCGTAGCAAATCATGCCTTTTTCCTAAGCTTAAATTGCGTAAAAATGAAATAAGGACCACGAATGAAATAGCGAAAATGCTTTAAGGGTAGAATCTGTCAAAACTCCAACTGTTTTTATAACTAGGATCTAAAATGAAATTGACAAAGAGTTTAAGGGCAAAAACTGCCAAATTTGAAAGTTGGAGTTTTATTGGGCCAAAAGTGTAAATATTTCGGAGTTATTAAAACCAAGGACTATTTTTGCCAACAACTTAAAGTTGAGGGTATAAATTGTCATTTTTGAAACTACAGGGGTAAAAACTGTCATTTCACCAAAGTTTAGGGGTAAAAATTATCATTTTATGAAAGTTCAGAGGTAACAATTGTCATTTTATGAAAGTTCAGGGGTATAAACTGTCAATATATGAAACTATAATGGTAAAAAGCGTAACATTATATAATTATTATTAGAAATATATTTTAAATATATTTATAATAAAAACTAATAAACGAAATACATTTATCTCGATAATAAATAAACAGAAATATAAAAATGAGAAATAAGATAAAATTTTATCCAACTTTTGAAGAGACTTCATGTTGTCTCAATTAAACATTTATTCGACAACCAAAAACATTACAAACGAATATTAAAACTTATATATATATATATATATATATATATATATATATATATATATATATATATATATATATATATATATATATATATATATATATATATATATATATATATATATATATATATATATATTGGAATACGATTACTGAAACTTGACATACCAACCTAGGTCGCGTGCCGGAGACGTTTATCAACTATATTTAATTTTGTTTTCCATCCAGACTGTCAAGATGAGTTCATAGTCCCACTTTTTATACATTTTCCAACTTGTGGGGAGATACATGCTACAAAACCGAACACAAGTATTTTTTTGTATGCTATCCTGATAGATATTGCCTAAGTTTAACTGTTGCCTCTAAAAGACCTTCTATCATGAACCATTAATCACTTGCGGGTGAACGCGAATATAGTGAATAGATCTATTGGCAGTTGACGACCCATTTGTGTTGCTGGATAAATAGCCAAATGCACTTTATTTGAGATCAATAAAGAGTGTGGCAAGCTCCTACTAGAGGGCAGTATTACTACATTTAATTATGTAGTAATTACATCAATAGTTAATTGCTATGATGTCCTTCCTGTTAACGCTTGCGTATCGTGAGACTTAGGGCAATATACTGAACTGCAATATTACTGATTTACTTTCTACTTAGCTTGTGTTCAACTGATTATAACTTTAAACACTATGGATTCACTCAACCTTTGTGTTGACTTTTTAGCATGTTTTATCTTAGGTAATTAGAAGCTTGATTTGGCACGGAGTGGCTGCGGACTTTTTCTTATAAAAAGAGTGTCCATTTTGTTATCATTCAACGAATAATGTAACTTTTATAACGTAATTCGAAACTTCCCGCTGGGACCTGTATTATGTACTCTGATTTAAATAAATGAATGATAACAATTTTATTTAAAACGTCTCTTTTAGAGTCGTTTTCTATTTTCATGACTGTGATACTTGAAGTAATATCCCAACTTATATTCCGCTGCGTATATCGAAAACGGGGGTGTTACAGATTGGTATCAGAGCTCATGGTTATAGAGAACAAGGTTCAAACCTAAACTATAACCAATTTTCACAAACTTAACTAAAGTCCTCCGTGCCACAACGTCACTAAAACGCTGTTTATACATATTTATGCTGATTATTTAGTTACATAGTGAAATATTTATAATTACCGGGTGGTTACAGAGTCATGACTTCCCCTACCCATTCTATTACTCTTATGTCGGACTCGGATATTGAAAATATCACGACAGTACCGGACATCACGCTAGTACTTACATCAGCATCACCACTACCACGTCCACATCCCTACACATGTACCATCAGTCCCAACATCTTCACCACCACCTCCACTATCATCTACAAGTTTCTATCCCCCATCTGTCCCATTTGAACTTAGTGAAGAAGCTAGGACCATTATCGCCCGGTATCACGCTTTACCCCGATCACCTACTCCTGATTTCCCTACTCCACCACGAGTCTTTGAAGTAGGTGAAAGCTCGCAGGCAGCACAGGAGAGACAACCGACCGTTTCCACCCTTCTGACGCAATTAGAACAGCAAGAAGAGCAGATCGAGACTGCTATAGGTCATCTCGATGAGTTGCCTCTAGAACGCATCGAGGGTATAAAATATAGAATTGAGGATTTAGTTACTGGTCAAGAGACCATGCAACAGAGGTTGGACGAGAATCGTGATAAGGCAGAGAATCGTCATGAGCAGCTGAAACAGGAAATACCTATACAATAACGAATTGAAGTTGATAGAAGAGATGATGAAAAGGAATGAAGAACTGATGACAGCTCAGACCAGGATCACAGTTTCAGAGACAGTGGTGGGAGACATGCAAGCTCGGTACCAGGAGTATCTACAGATCCTCGTCAGTATAATAGTCAAACTGGTGAGTCGACTAGGAGAAGCTTCTGGTAGCCATTAGGTCAGATCTTTATCTATTAGTTTTGTACTATGTCTCAGCTTTGGGATCTATAGAATAGATATGACACTAGTATGTAGTTTATATCAGACAGCTTTTGTGCTATATTTTGACCACGGGATGTGTGGCATAAATACGACGCTTGTACTAATTTTGTTATATGTATAACAAATTAGCAAGTTATTTATGACTATACGTGGTTGTAATATTTTGCTGTGTATGATATAGACAGATGAGGGCCAGTGTTGATCATTTTACACATGTACGATAGTATTTGGATATGTTGTGACCTTATAATTATCATGGATTTTACCTTGTTAATTTAACATGGTCACTATGCGAATTCTAAACATGTGTTTTCTTGTGGTAATAATAGAAATATGCCTCATAATTCCCCAGAACCAGCCATGTCCCAAGCTGCTATCCAAAAAATAGTTGCAGACAGTGTCGCTGCAGCACTTGAGACTCAGGCAGCA
This sequence comes from Artemisia tridentata subsp. tridentata, assembly GCA_021014915.2. Taxonomy (NCBI): domain Eukaryota; kingdom Viridiplantae; phylum Streptophyta; class Magnoliopsida; order Asterales; family Asteraceae; genus Artemisia; species Artemisia tridentata. The sequence goes on from CP139506.1 coordinate 353,025,415, forward strand.
GCAATGGCCCGTTCTGGAAGCACTAGCAAACCCAATGGAGAAAGCGAGACAACTACAGCTCGCAAGTGCACTTATAAGGATTTCATAAGCTGCAAACCAACTTTCTTCAAAGGAACAGAAGGAGCAACTGAGTTGGCTCGTTGGTTTGAGCATACGGAAATAGTCTTCGTGAGAAGTGGGTGTGCCGAAGACTGTAAGGTTACTTTTGCTACAGGGACTTTCTTGGAAGATGCCCTGTCTTGGTGGACTTCGACTGCCCAAACCATGGGTGTTGAAGCAGCTCACCAACTTACCTGGGAAGATCTAAAAAAGAAGATGTTGAAGAAATACTGCCCCCGTACTGAGATTAAGAAGCTGGAGGATGAGTTTCACCAGCTAGTTTTGAAAGGAACTGATCTCAAGGCCTACAATAGGAGGTTTCAGGAACTTGCTATTCTGTGCCCAACTGTTGTGCCTGATCTTAAGAAAGCATTGGAGAAGTACACTGAAGGATTACCTCGAAGTATCGAGAGTAATGTTACTGCATCCAAGCCTCAGTCATTGGAAGAGGCAATTACCATAGCCCAGCAGTTAATGGATCGTGAAATCAAGCGTAGTTCCACTCAAGGAAGTGATGATAACAAGCGAAAGCTTGATGATAGGAGAACAACCCATTACCACAACAACCATCCCAACAACAACAACTACTGCAACAATCAGAACAACTATCAACAAGACCGTAATAATCACCACCACCAACAGAATCGCCGGCAAGGAACTGTTAGAGCCTATGTTGCACACCTGCTGAAGGGAGTGGTTATATCGGAAGAAAACCATTTTGCAATCGATGCTCGTTGCACCACTATGGTCCATGCACTGTTAAGTGCGTAAAGTGTCAGAAAGTTGGACATCAGACCAAAGACTGTAAAGCAACAGGAGCAAATCCACAGCCAGTAGCCATAACTTGCTATGGATGTGGTGAGAAGGGGCATTACAAGAGCCGGTGCCCGAAGCCGAATGCCAACCAGAACAATGGTGCCTGCGGAAGAGCGTATGTGCTAGGAGATGGGAACGCACCGCAGAACCAAGACTAGTGCAAGAGAATGAGAACTCGTTAAGATCCCAACAACGTCAAAGGATGACACCCATGCTTTAACAGAAGAGAAATTCCTGTAGCAGATAAATAAACCGTAGCCTAAAACTTTCTAAGTGTATTTCCTCTTGTACTCTACCTTAGTTACGATGGATGTAATCTAAGTGTAACAACTACCTTTCTACCGTATGAAATCTCTATCTTGTAATATTTCCGTAATAATCACAATCTGCGTCTAATTTCAGTTTCTATTCCATTTGTCCTGTTCATAGTCATCACGTAACAATACACTGCCATCCCACTAGAAATTTGGTTAATATTATTTCTAACCGAACAATATACTATTACCACCCTGTAAGATTCTCACACGAACCATAAGATTCATTCCAAGGATGTCCTAGTATCACCTTAGAAAATTCCTGACTCATTCACCATAGTATGACAAAAATTTTCTTATTCAAAAAAAAAATAATAATAATAAAAAAAATAATAATAAAAAAATAAAATTATGTTGTTATTTTATAAAAACAAAACGTTGAGCACTATCTAAGAACTTTTTGAAAAGCATAAACACCACAGTGACTGAGCCAAACATCACATCATTTGGTCCTCAATTATACATAGCCTGATCAACTATGTCTAATTTATGAAGAATCATGTCATAAATGGAACAATTATCTTTTCAGACTTTCTAATAACAATTTTTATTCAAAAGCAAAATTCTGAGACAAAATGAACTATTAATA
>CP139506.1:353027255-353138101 GCA_021014915.2 Artemisia tridentata subsp. tridentata
CATCTGACAAGGATGAAAAGGCAATGGAACCGGATGAGGGGGTTGATTCCAAGTAAGGAGGGAATGGTGAAGGTTCTAAGAAGGCAATGGTCAAGCTTATGACAAGGCATTGGTGAAGGTTGATAGGTTTTTTTGTTATGGATTTGGATGGCATGTTTTGGAACAAATTAGTTAATGTATGTCAAATAACATTTTAGTGGTGTCATCGGTGGTAGTTTGTGTATGTTTTAGAACAAGTTGGTTTATGTATGCATTACTTGTGTTTGGCACATAGTATTTGGTGTTACTCATATGTTTGGCACATTTTACATGTTAATTTGCTGTTTTACATATGGAATTTTACTTGTTGGTTGACTACTAAAGTTAATGAATGGCATGCAGGTTCACAAATGGTTATGTTTATGTTGAAACTAAAGTGGTTGACTACTAAAGTCAATCAATGATATGAGATGACTAGTTTTAGATACACATGTGTCAGATTTGGAAACACATTGCAGTCGACAAATGGGTTAGATCTTTTGTTGAAGTTTGAACAAATGGGTAAGATTTGAAAACACATTGCAATGGACAAATATTTGACTTTCAAAAGTTAGCTGAAGTGGTTGACTACTAAAGTAAATCAATGATAGGGTAAAGGCTAAAGATGATTAACATACTTACTTGAAATATCAATTATAAATAACTGTCACAACCCGTAATTTTAGGTCATTTTCCGAACCTCGACGATTCACTATTCATCAGTCACTATTCATCATTTACTATTCACCGATCGCTATTCATCATTTTACTATTCATCGTTTTCGGAGTCAATTTGAGATTCTGAGAAGCGTTCAGAAATTTTACTATTCACATGACACTATTCATTCCCGGAGGGAAAACACTATTCATGTCCATCATTCATTTCATCGTAAACGTGGTTTACGGGTATTCATATTCGCGTAACCGGTTGGGTTTAACTGCGAAATTCATGCATCATTAGTAGGGACACTTCATACGGACTAGGAATAGTCTACAAATCATCAGTATCCTAGGTCATGCACGGGTATGCATTATTTCAATTTACGTATGGTTATTTTATTAATTAACGTTACCACTCAGTTTTTACTACTAATAATATACCCGATACTCCCGACAATGATCCTAACATATTTTCATATTTATTATAATGATATAAAAATTATATTATTAATTTACCCGGTGTTTTTAAATCAACTGCTACATTTTCCGGTAAACGCTTATAACACCGTTGGTTTGTGAATTTTCAACCCGATAATTATTTTAACACCCGATTCTTGCAAGGAATAATATTTTACAACTTTTACAACTTCGTCGTATTTTATTTCGCTTCGTTAGTATTTATTTCAAGATAACTCGGTACCCGATAACACCCAATACACAATTAAACTACACTAATACTTCCACCACTAGACAACATCATTAAATAGCCTCCAAGCTTTCCCCCTCCCCTTGTTTCACGCCACCATGGCCCCCCCTAGCTATTATGCACATGCTTTTAATTAACCAAGCTTACATATCAAGATTCATTAGATATTTACTTCACTTTTCACAAGTAATTTACAAGGAAAACTAGCAACTTTCTCTTCTTTTTTTCTTCTCTCTAACTTTCGGCCAAACAAGAACATCAAGAACAATCCACTAATTTTTCAAGATCAAGTGCTTAATCAAGTCTTAGTAATAATCTAGTTAGGGTTTTGAAATAAAAACCACAAAGATTTAATGGGTTTTCATCACCATCTCTTGATAATCATCACAAGTAAGTTGTCAAACTCTTTTTCATAATTTCTTCAAGTTGTCTTCATGATTATATGCTTTCCATAGTAGATCTATATGCATATGCAAGCTATACCACTCCATTTACATTTATTTAACTTTTGAGCCATAGAGATGGGTTATAGGTAAATCCTTGGTAGATTAACTTGATGGATGATGTTTAGGAACCCATGACACCCTAAGAAGGTGTATGGTAGGATTGAGAATTGTTTGGTTGTAGTTTGGATGGTTTTGGACTAGATACAAACTAAGAAAACCCATTTTTGAAACAATAATTATGCTACTGTCTCCATTTTTAAAACGTGGCCAACTCAGTAAGTTTAGGGTTATTTTTGGCCAAATATTTAGAAAATACATTCCGAGACGAAGACGTGGCCGAAAACGGGGATAAAAACGAGTAAATAACGAAGGAGATATGATTTTTACGAGTTTAACGACTAAAAACTATTTTTCCGGAAAATGGTTGCTGTTTGACGACATTCGACGGCCTATTTGAGGCGTTTGGCGAAACCTAGATGAACCGAGCTACTAAAAATGTGTTAGTATATATTTATACGAAACCATGGATATAAAGAACGTAGAAAACGAGTTTGTAACGACCAAGATATTCACGTTTTAAACAAGATATTCCTTATTATTCTTGACAGCTTTTAATAAAAAGGTATATTACGTACTAAAAGTGTATTTTTCCAAGTAACGACGATAGAAGAGCCATTTTCCTTAACCGTTGAGACACGTATCGTCAAGAGCGTCAATGAGATGACTTCAAAGGTTTTCAAAACGCCAAGACTAACACGAACGTTTTATACATTTCATTATACGACTAGTTTTGCAAGCCTAGTATGGACATATTTTCCTAAGTTATGGCAACGCTATAACTCAACGCTAACACTTATTCTTAAACTTCGAGTGGTATAGGCTTCATGTGCATATGCATTCATCTCACACCTCATAATCTAAGTGAATCATATCATTCATTCATATTAGGTCGCGGTTAGAGAATCGTGCCTCATTTCAGTGTATCCACTTTTGTCATCGTAGCTATCGCACCAGGTGAGTTTCATAGCCCCACTTTTACTCATTTTAACTGCTTTATAAACTCTTTGGGGGAGATACATGCTTAAACTGTTTGCTATTACTCTAAACAACTTTACTCATATGCTATGCTATACTTTCATACTATTAAACATATTGCGTAAATCTTGATTGTGTATTCTTGGATTCTTATACTTTGGGAAATGGCACCCAGTAAACATACATACATACATACTTCCAGTGGCTCCAGATTAAGTTGCTGGATGACTACTGTGACTTTCCAGTGGCTCCAGATTAAGTTGCTGGATGACTACTGTGACTTTCCAGTGGCTCTAGATTAAGTTGCTAGATGACTACTGTGACTTTCCAGTGGCTCCAGATTAAGTTGCTGGATGACTACTGAGACTATCTAGTGGCTCCAAATTAAGTTATTGGATGACCATTAGCTTTGATAATTGTTGTGATAAACTTATACTTGTTTTACTCATACTATATGTTAGCAGTGGGTTGTAAACACACAGGTTGCGAGTCTTGGTATGCCAGGGCTTGGAACTGAGTGGATTTACAATGCCTTTGCTGGGAAATCTTAATCCAATGCAAATTCATTTTACACTAAACTCTATGAACTCACCAACCTCGTGTTGACACTTTAGCATGTATTTTCAGGCTTTAAGCAAAGGCACGCTACTGGAGGTTTTGGCAGGGCATGGCATGGTCATAGAAGACTCTGATATTCATATGGGACCGTTTTAAACGATATTTTCCAGGGCCTAATTCCGCATTACTTTTTACAATGTAAATCAACAATTTTTGTTAAACAATGTTATTCTAAATGATTAAGTTGAAAACCGTTCTTTGCACTTGTGTTGTGATACCAATTGAGTTGCACCCCAAAGACATTACTTTCCGCTGCAAACCATTTTTGGGGGTGTGACAGATTGGTATCAGAGCCTAGGCTATAGAGAATTGGGTAATTTTAAAACCTAAACTATAGCTACTTTTACGAAAACTTAACCCTATGACCGCCACGTGCCTGCCTGCCAAGCTGATGCCTCATTTGTGGTTTGTTGCTGACATATTTAATGAGATTTATATCTTATTGCCAGATAGATTATACTCACTTATTCTCGTTGATTACTATGATTGTCTTACATATAAGGGTGCATACATATCATACACGTCACAGCGTTACACCTCTTCCTTACGTAGTTTATCATTCGGCCTCAAGCCTGATCACATGCCTTAGTCATTTGAACCACCCTTTACATGTGAAGGACATAGTATTAGTATGACTAAGCTGAGTATTCCAAAATTCATTAAACCTCGGTGGAATATAGACTGGTCATCTATATTCGACCCGGGACAGTGGGACATAGCCTGACCACCTATGTTCGACTCAGAGATGAATTTTGCAATACTGAGAGTAGTTATAATGGAATTATGTCCGGATTAATTTGATCGGTGTAAGCAATTCCAATATCGAGCCAATCTTTCAAAAGACCTCATTTCAGGATGTTGAATCCATTCTTTCAGACAACTTGTTTCCTAGCTTGATTTAGTGACAGTTCTTGTTTGATGAGTTGCGAAAATCAAGCTAAGAGTCAAGTTGTTACCCGAGCCGATTCAGTTTAATCTCATGACAGTTCTTGTTTGATGAGTTGTGAGATTAAATTTGAATTGACAACCTCAAACCGATTTAGCCTAATCCCATGACAGTTCTTGTTTGATGAGTTGTGGGATTAAGTAAAAATCGGTTACCTAGAGGTCTTTTGGGGACTACGCTCGATAATGGGAAAGTTTACCCCCATCAAACCCGACCATGAGAACATACGTATGTAGAACGAACGAGCTGAACTTCGGGACGAAGTTCCTTTTAGGGTGGGAGACTGTCACAACCCGTAATTTTAGGTCATTTTCCGAACCTCGACGATTCACTATTCATCAGTCACTATTCATCATTTACTATTCACCGATCACTATTCATCATTTTACTATTCATCGTTTTCGGAGTCAATTTGAGATTCTGAGAAGCGTTCAGAAATTTTACTATTCACATGACACTATTCATTCCCGGAGGGAAAACACTATTCATGTCCATCATTCATTTCATCGTAAACGTGGTTTACGGGTATTCATATTCGCGTAACCGGTTGGGTTTAACTGCGAAATTCATGCATCATTAGTAGGGACACTTCATACGGACTAGGAATAGTCTACAAATCATCAGTATCCTAGGTCATGCACGGGTATGCATTATTTCAATTTACGTATGGTTATTTTATTAATTAACGTTACCACTCAGTTTTTACTACTAATAATATACCCGATACTCCCGACAATGATCCTAACATATTTTCATATTTATTATAATGATATAAAAATTATATTATTAATTTACCCGGTGTTTTTAAATCAACTGCTACATTTTCCGGTAAACGCTTATAACACCGTTGGTTTGTGAATTTTCAACCCGATAATTATTTTAACACCCGATTCTTGCAAGGAATAATATTTTACAACTTTTACAACTTCGTCGTATTTTATTTCGCTTCGTTAGTATTTATTTCAAGATAACTCGGTACCCGATAACACCCAATACACAATTAAACTACACTAATACTTCCACCACTAGACAACATCATTAAATAGCCTCCAAGCTTTCCCCCTCCCCTTGTTTCACGCCACCATGGCCCCCCTAGCTATTATGCACATGCTTTTAATTAACCAAGCTTACATATCAAGATTCATTAGATATTTACTTCACTTTTCACAAGTAATTTACAAGGAAAACTAGCAACTTTCTCTTCTTTTTTTCTTCTCTCTAACTTTCGGCCAAACAAGAACATCAAGAACAATCCACTAATTTTTCAAGATCAAGTGCTTAATCAAGTCTTAGTAATAATCTAGTTAGGGTTTTGAAATAAAAACCACAAAGATTTAATGGGTTTTCATCACCATCTCTTGATAATCATCACAAGTAAGTTGTCAAACTCTTTTTCATAATTTCTTCAAGTTGTCTTCATGATTATATGCTTTCCATAGTAGATCTATATGCATATGCAAGCTATACCACTCCATTTACATTTATTTAACTTTTGAGCCATAGAGATGGGTTATAGGTAAATCCTTGGTAGATTAACTTGATGGATGATGTTTAGGAACCCATGACACCCTAAGAAGGTGTATGGTAGGATTGAGAATTGTTTGGTTGTAGTTTGGATGGTTTTGGACTAGATACAAACTAAGAAAACCCATTTTTGAAACAATAATTATGCTACTGTCTCCATTTTTAAAACGTGGCCAACTCAGTAAGTTTAGGGTTATTTTTGGCCAAATATTTAGAAAATACATTCCGAGACGAAGACGTGGCCGAAAACGGGGATAAAAACGAGTAAATAACGAAGGAGATATGATTTTTACGAGTTTAACGACTAAAAACTATTTTTCCGGAAAATGGTTGCTGTTTGACGACATTCGACGGCCTATTTGAGGCGTTTGGCGAAACCTAGATGAACCGAGCTACTAAAAATGTGTTAGTATATATTTATACGAAACCATGGATATAAAGAACGTAGAAAACGAGTTTGTAACGACCAAGATATTCACGTTTTAAACAAGATATTCCTTATTATTCTTGACAGCTTTTAATAAAAAGGTATATTACGTACTAAAAGTGTATTTTTCCAAGTAACGACGATAGAAGAGCCATTTTCCTTAACCGTTGAGACACGTATCGTCAAGAGCGTCAATGAGATGACTTCAAAGGTTTTCAAAACGCCAAGACTAACACGAACGTTTTATACATTTCATTATACGACTAGTTTTGCAAGCCTAGTATGGACATATTTTCCTAAGTTATGGCAACGCTATAACTCAACGCTAACACTTATTCTTAAACTTCGAGTGGTATAGGCTTCATGTGCATATGCATTCATCTCACACCTCATAATCTAAGTGAATCATATCATTCATTCATATTAGGTCGCGGTTAGAGAATCGTGCCTCATTTCAGTGTATCCACTTTTGTCATCGTAGCTATCGCACCAGGTGAGTTTCATAGCCCCACTTTTACTCATTTTAACTGCTTTATAAACTCTTTGGGGGAGATACATGCTTAAACTGTTTGCTATTACTCTAAACAACTTTACTCATATGCTATGCTATACTTTCATACTATTAAACATATTGCGTAAATCTTGATTGTGTATTCTTGGATTCTTATACTTTGGGAAATGGCACCCAGTAAACATACATACATACATACTTCCAGTGGCTCCAGATTAAGTTGCTGGATGACTACTGTGACTTTCCAGTGGCTCCAGATTAAGTTGCTGGATGACTACTGTGACTTTCCAGTGGCTCTAGATTAAGTTGCTAGATGACTACTGTGACTTTCCAGTGGCTCCAGATTAAGTTGCTGGATGACTACTGAGACTATCTAGTGGCTCCAAATTAAGTTGTTGGATGACCATTAGCTTTGATAATTGTTGTGATAAACTTATACTTGTTTTACTCATACTATATGTTAGCAGTGGGTTGTAAACACACAGGTTGCGAGTCTTGTATGGCCAGGGCTTGGAACTGAGTGGATTTACAATGCCTTTGCTGGGAAATCTTAATCCAATGCAAATTCATTTTACCTTAAACTCTATGAACTCACCAACCTCGTGTTGACACTTTAGCATGTATTTTCAGGCTTTAAGCAAAGGCACGCTACTGGAGGTTTTGGCAGGGCATGGCATGGTCATAGAAGACTCTGATATTCATATGGGACCGTTTTAAACGATATTTTCCAGGGCCTAATTCCGCATTACTTTTTACAATGTAAATCAACAATTTTTGTTAAACAATGTTATTCTAAATGATTAAGTTGAAAACCGTTCTTTGCACTTGTGTTGTGATACCAATTGAGTTGCACCCCAAAGACATTACTTTCCGCTGCAAACCATTTTTGGGGGTGTGACAATAATAAATTACCAACCCAGAAAAGACTCATTATGAATATCAAAATATGAATCCTACTACCTTACCCAAATGTAAATGCAGTTCTAAAACACCCACTATAAAAAGTCAACTTGTAAAACCCTAAATTCTGATTTCACATTTTTCCATCTAATTTGAAATTTTAATCTAAGTTATGAAATAATTAATAAGATACTTAAAACCATATGTTATATGTTAATAATACATGGTATGTATTTAATCCTAAGATAACTAATAATAAAGATTTGTACAAATCCTCTCATAATTCCATTCAAATCCGGCCCCCCCATTTTTAGCCCTAAACCACGACACACATTAAAGACACAATAATCAGTATTAATAACTTTCCAAAACTTATACACGCTCCTCCTTTATTTTCTTTAAGATCCGCCCCCCCCTATTTTCTTTTCCATACGACACCAAAGAAAAAATATATATATATAATCAGCCCATCTTTCTTCTCTCTATACCGAACCCTAAACTCTCCCCCAAATTCAGATTTTTCTCTCCCAAACTCAAGGAGGAAGAAGGTGTTAAATTGTGTTGTTGATTCGTAGTTTTGGCCTTGTTTCTTTGTCTCATAAATCTACCATAAGGCAATCATCATCTCCCTTTTTTTTCAATAGATACGACACACATATATATATATATATATATGAAATCAGATCTGAAAACATGTAATACGAATCATCTTAATCATGCTTTGGTGTACTCCTTGACTCGTTAATATATGTAACATGTATAACTAACCATACGCTACATAAAATCATGAAAACCATAATATATATGTCGACTTTTGTTTGGTTTCTCTCTATTTGGATCAGTCTCGTTTCCAGCCCTAACATTGTTGTTAAAATGAGTATTAGATCATTAATAGCACAATAATTATGACCTAAAACCTGGGGAAACCCTTAATCTATTTAATATAGGGGCGTGCATGACTAATAATGAGGGTTAGGGTTAGGTTTTGTGATTTTATGTGATTTGTGTGTCTCGTTATTTTGTGTTTGTATGTACGATGTGTGTGTTGATCATGAAGGGTTGTGAAACATGTGTGTTATGTGTCGAATTGAGCTTATAATCATGTGTACTAATCGGATTTAAAGGAATAAAGATTAGGGATTAGTTTTCTGTCTCACTGCATGCTGTCCAGATTTTTGGGTCGAATTAAAGAGGTCTAATTTGATGATGCCAACGTGTTTTTGCAATATTTTTGAGTCTAAAACTAAGTTCAGGATGTGTGCTATCTGGATATAAAATTTCATAAATTTTGGAGGTCGGGAGGTGACTTTCTGATTTTGTTGGGAATTAAATGTTTTGAAGATTAGTACTGCTGAGAAGAATACACTAACAGTACTAACTACTAGTGTATATCTGAAGACTACTCAAAGTTATAACTAACAGTACTAACTGAAGTTAGTGCTGCTAGTACAAACAAAGGTACTGCTGGTCGATACTGCTGTTGGAATGTCTCATACTACTGCTGAAAGGATAAGTGCCGCGTATACTACTGATGACTGGATAAGTATGAAAAAAATATTTGTGTATAAAAGTCAAATATATACGGTAGACAATATCTTTGTTAAGAGATCAGTCAACAAGTTGTGTACACAGATACATGTTGTATCTTAGCTACTGACACACACAAGCTAGAAATAGTCGAACACTCAAGTGTGCATGTGCTTAGATATTTTACATATATAGAGAGTTAGACATTAGTTAGAAAGATATATGTTGTGTGTTTAATGTAACTATAAGAAAATCTAACTCAGTTGATAGAACAAGATAGAAAATAGTTTTTCTTTGTAATAGAGATTCATGGTTTGTAACCCTAGTGATAGTGAAGATCACTCGTATTATTCATAAATAATATTGAATCGTTTGGTGTTAACATTCATTGTTCATTATCCAACAACAAGCATCACTGTTCCATTCCCAATAACAAATAACCTTCTAAGTGTGGTTAAGTAGATTCCGCATACTTAATCATATTATCTCAAAGTATCATATACACTCGTTTTAAAGGACTTACATCCTACCAAGTGTATTATAATCCTAGCAATTGGTATCAGAGCCAGGCTGATATCTTTGATTTAGAAGAAGAAGAAGAAGAAATGGACATGGAGTCTATTCAAACGAATGTTGCTGCAAAGTTACCAATGCTCAAACAGAATGAGTTTGAGATGTGGAGGCTGAGGATAGAGCAATATTTCCAAGTGCAAGATTATACACTTTGGGAAATTATTGAAGATGGAAACTCTTACACGCCTACAACCACTACATCACAAGTTGAGGGTAAAGATGAAGTAACTGTGCTGATCAACCCAATGACTAGAGAAGAGAGGATAAAGAAGAAGAATGACCTCAAGGCCAGAAGTATGCTGATGATGACCATTCCAAATGACCAACTTTTAAACTTCAGCAAGTTCGAAGATGCAAAGTGTTGGGAATTAAGGTAAACAGTTGAAACTGTTGCATATAAGTTAGTACTGCTGGAAGACATTGAAGATTATACTAACAGTACAAAGTCAGTTAGTACGGTTGGTATTAGAAAGTTAGTACGGCTTATAATTTTTGTAATCGTATAGAAGATAAATATAGAAAAGATTTTGTGTATATCTTACTTATATAGATGATAGTTATCTTGTACAGGAATCCTTAGTCTATAAAAGGATTGCCTAGGTTATTGAATAAAAAACGTATCTAGATATTTTGTTTTGTTAAGATTCAAGGTTGTAAACCCTAGTGATAGGAGATCACTCGTATTATTGAATCAATAATATTGAATCGTTGAAGTGAATTATTTGTCTCTTGTTCATATATACATTGTTTCATTCGTTCATACAAAACACATCAAATAAATCTTCTAAGTGTTTGCTAGTAAATTCCGCGTGCTAGACTAACATTATTCAAAGTATCTATCTAACACAAGGAGTGTGTGTAGATCCGGTCAAGTGGTATCAGAGATAGGTTACTGATACTTTGATTTAGAAGATCCAGACGAATTTGTTTAAGAAGAAGATGGACATGGAGACAACAACAAGTCAAACCAACATTGCTGCTAAGCTACCAATGCTTAAACCCAATGAGTTCAATATGTGGAGACTAAGAGTTGAACAATTCTTTCAAGTGCAGGATTATACGTTATGGGAGATAATAGAAGATGGAAATTCTTTTAAGCCCACAACTACAACAACTGTTGTTGAGGGTGTCTTTGAAACAAAGGTGCAGACCAAGCCATTGACTACTGAAGAGAAGGCTCAACACAAGAATGATGTTAAAGCAAGGAGTATGCTGCTGATGACAATCCCCAATGATCAATTACTGAACTTCAGTAAATAAAAGTGTGCTAAAACTCTTTTTGAAGCTATTGTTGCAAGGTATGGTGGGAATGAAGCCACCAAGAAAACTCAGAAGACCCTTCTCAAGCAACAGTTTGAGAACTTCACAGCAACAAGCAATGAGTCACTAGATCATATGTTTAATAGGCTTCAAAAGCTAGTGAGTCAACTTGCTGTTCTAGGAATTGAGATGCCTCAGGAAGATCTCAACTCAAAATTCCTAAGGAGTCTACCATCAGAATGGGCTATGCATGTGGTTGTCTGGAAGAATAAGCCAGACATTGATTCTATGAGTCTGATGGATCTCTATAGCAACTTCAAGATAGTAGAACATGAAGTGAAGAAGTCTGCTGGATCAAGTTCAAGCTCAAGTTCTGGAAATTTGGCCTTTATGTCAACTCCCAATACCTCTAATCCAGAAGAAGAAGTTCAAGTTGCTGGAGCAGTTGGTACTGCTAACTCTAACAGTGGTACTGTTAGCAGTACTAATGGACTTTTGACTGAATACACTTATTGTGCTTTCCTTACTACACAACACAATGGTACTATGTTGACTCATGGAGATCTTCAAGAGATTGATGAAGATGACATTGAAGAGATGGATATCAAGTGGCAGCTCTCTCTTCTCAGCTTGAGAGCTAGAAGATTCTTGAAGAAGACTGGCAAGAAGATAATCATAAACAGCAATGATGTTGCTGGGTATGACAAGTCAAAGATTGAGTGTTTCAATTGCCACAAGAAAGGTCATTAAAAAAGAGAGTGCAGAATGCCAAGACAACAAGATGGCAAGAGCAGAGGATTTGGAAGCAAATCAAGGGTTGTGGAAGTTACAGACTCAAGCTCAAAGGCTATGGTTGCCATTGATGGCTTAGGGTTTGATTGGAGCTACATTGCAGAGGAGGAAGCAGAAGCACCAACAGAGATGGCACTTATGGCTTTCTCAGACTCTGAGGTACAAGTTTCTAAATGTTCTAAATCATGTGATTCATTAAAAGAATTAGAAACACTTAGAAAACAGTATCAAATTAAGAGAATAGAGCTAAACCAGACTGCTTTTAATTTAGCAAATCATAAGAGAGGTTTGGCTATATTAGAAAAACAGATAGTTCACTATAAGGAAAATTGTAGAATATTCACGATCAAAGAAACACAAGTATGGTACACAAATATGGATCGAATAGAAGAAAGTTTAGAGAGAGAAGTAGAAGAGTTGGAACCTTGAGAGAGAAAGTGAAGTATAATATATTAGCTTGTGAGAAAAGGTCCAACCCTCTCCCTAGGTGGAGAGGGGTATATATACTATTACATATTATGCCCCGAGTGGGCTGTGGAGCGAGCTGACAGAGGGTAAAGACCCGACCCACTCCACAAGATCTATAATAACTAATCTACTACTAATAATATTACTAATCCTGCGAGCTATTTAGTGCTAATGAGTTCTCGGGGTGACCGAGTCTTCAACTGAATATTTATATTCCTAACAATCTCCCCCTAAGGGAGGTCACCCCGGAAATAATGATCTGAATTCTAGCACTCTATCTTCTGAACATGACTTCATAGCTCGTAGACTTTGATTCTTCAGTGTCAAGGATCTTTGTGCCTTCAGCAGTGAACTTTTTGATGACTGATCTTTTATCTTGGATGATCTTTGAGTATCATTAAAGTTATCATCCATCATATGTCTTCACGTCATCTTGCAACATCGTCATTATGTGAGGTTGTGATCTTAGAGCCTTCTTTGAGATCATCAGCCACCGTAAATCTCTGAGCTCATCCATTGTAATAAAGCCTCCATGTGATTTGTTGTGACCGTTGGGCTCGCATGCTCACACTTTTCTGGATCATGATAGATTTCATCAGAGTTGCAGAAGCGGTGTTGTAGGTCTTTCAACTATCATGATGTCTTTGGTAATGAGTTGGAAGTGTGAGCATGGAGTGTGGATTGACACGTCTCTGCTGGAATCAGGAACCACCATCGCCATCTTTATATGAATCTAAAATAAAATAGTTAGCAATAAAGTTGGAGAACGAATATGGCTTTGTCATTCGTTCGATGTGGTGGTTGGATTTAACCTTTGGTTCTGTGAAGACCGACCTATGATTAGGTAGAATCCCCTTTAAAGAAGATTCTCCTTGACAGGAATTTCCAGCTTGTAGTAATGAGTCTTCCAACAAATTAATGTCAGAAACATCATACTAAGCATGTTCTCATACCGGAACGTCTCAAAGCAGACAGCACGGTAGAGTGAATCAGTGAATTAAATACCCACTGATTGACGAGAAATTGATTAGAAAAATCACTTGCGTGTCACCGAATAAACATTTTATGCAACACGACAAGGGTTTTATAAATTGAAATCACATTTCTGTCAAAAATACTTTTGTTTGAAAATTTTTCACAATCAATGTGCTCGAAACTTTGTTGGTGAACACATTGAAAGGTTTTCCAAAAGTATCCGTCAATCCATTTCCTGGAACAAGTTTGATTCAAATTTGAATCGCCCCATCGTTTCTTTCCAGTTGTCACAAGCTTGATCCATGAAGGATCTCACATGTAACCCACCAAGAGCTTGTTAGATGTTGGCTCTAGAAGGATTTCCATCTTCATTGTGAATACTTTACGTATCACTCGGATGTTCTGGCAATACCACAAGGATAATGCGTAGGACTCTTCATATATATTTTCTTGCTTTTCACGGTGTATGAAATAGCAAGCATATTGGAAATGTGTCCTAATGAGATTAATTGATGATCTCTTGGCTCTAGACTCAATAGTGCGTTTTGATTTAGTGATCGGAGGCTGGAGAGGACTGCCACCTTTTCAATATCGTCAAACTCGGAGTGAGAGAGACGATAGCAATGTATTGATCTCCGTGACAAGTGAAACAAGAGTCCTTTGAGGGACCTTGAGTGGCTAGGGAGGGTTGTGTAGCGTATCACTGGGTCCATGATACTTTGTCTTCAATGTCAGCAATCAACTAAGTGATTCTGACAGCATATGTATTGACCTGGTTTCTGCCTAAGGTGTAAGGAGGGATTCTTTCTTTTCACCCTTTATCTTTACATTTCCTTTTCATTCTTCAACCCCTTCAGCGCTTACCGAGACTTCATTACTAGCACCTTGTTGGGTTTGTTCCAGTGCTAGCTCCATCTCAGTCTGCACTCTTCCCTTATTCACTTTTCTCCTTTTTAATCATACCTAAGGACTTCTACACTAACTAGTGGATTGTCCCTGGGTAGATCCCTCCGGTTCTGGCGGGATCGTGGGAACGAATACCTAACCTAACCATCCTTATAACTCCAGTACGTTAAATAAAATGGTCGGTCTTTGGTGTTCTTCCACAATTGCCATCATAAATCATTTGCTCCCCCTCAATATGTGCATCGATAAACGAAAAGGTTTGGCACATATGGGAGAGCCTACACTTGAGTTCTAATAGATCACATTTTTTTATCAGAATTTCATATTTAAATCACATTCTCTCCCCCGATCAAAAATTTCAAATCATTTGAGATTTGGGATCCCAATTTATTTAAATAGTTTAGAAATTTTGGGTGAAAATGTGGTCTGGTTTTTATATATTCTGATTATGGAGCATACTATGCTCCCCCTTAAACTGCGAGAGAGTGTCACTGCTGATGTTGCACAAAGCTTGCAAGGTGTCAGAAATTTGAACAAATACTCTCCCCCTCAATTAATGACCCGTTTTCTATTTAAAGAGCTATAGTCATTCAATTGAGCATCGAGTATTTGTGAAAATTTAATGCAATTTACCACCTTGTGTAACATCAAAACTCTCTTGAAGAATCATAGAAGATAAAGAGTTTGATGTAAAGAAGACTTCTCTTCTTATACACGAAATGATGCACTGAACCGTACATCAAATCGGGGAAACATGGATATAAAGTAATCCATGCCCAGGTGAACATCACCCGGTTGGAGGAACAGCTGTCTTTTTGGCGACATGCTTTCCCCATTGTACAGCGCGGGTTGCAGTATGAAGTAACTGCAAGCCATTTAGACATGTTTTAACTGGTTAATATAATTTCTGCTCGAGCTTCATTTAAAGACCCGTGTCATTATTGAATGACATTTCTAGGTCCGTAAATGTTATCAATAAACAGAAGACATGCCTAGTAGAGCTATTTTTGGTATTTTTGTGATTTTCTGATTTTTATGGTTTTTATAGGTTTTATATTTTTCTCTTTTCTTTTTGTTTTTAAGATATTTACAAATATATACAAGGATATGTGAAGCCAATCCTTTACTCCTCCTCTTCTTCTTGAAGACCCTTGAGTGTTTCAGGTGTCAAGCTCTTCATACCAAGACGAGGGAGAATAAACTGAAACCGCTCTCTTGGAAGTGCCTTGGTGAAGATATCGGCCAACTGAAACTCCGTCCTCACGAAGTAGAGTTCAACAATCCCTTTCTCAACTTGTTCCCTTATGAAGTGATGCCTGATGTCGATGTGCTTTGACCGGGAGTGTTGGACATTGTTACAGCAAAGAGTGATAGCGCTTTTGTTGTCACAATACAGGGGAATCTTGTTGTATGAAAACCCATAGTCTGAAAGTTGTGATCTCATCCATTGGATTTGAGCACAGCAAGCAGACATAGCTATGTACTCGGCCTCTGTAGAAGATATTGACGTGCTCATTTGCTTCTTAGAAGGCCAACTAACCAACTTTTACTCCAAAAACTGAGCTCCCCCCGAAGTACTCCGACGAGTATCTTGACACCCCGCATGATCCGCATCAGCATACGCTGTGAGTTCCATTGCAGTGTCCTTTGGATACCAGAGACCCATGTGAACCGTGCCATGTAGATATCTGAAGACTCTTTTCACTGCTTCCAGATGCCTTTTAGTGGGCTTGGATTGGTACCAGGCGCACATACATACTGCGAATAGAAGATCTGGTCTACTAGCGGTGATATACATCAAGGATCCAATCATGCTTCTATACTTTGTTTGATCAACAGGAATCCTAGAGAGGTCTTCATCCAGCTTTGTTCTTTCAATCATAGGGGTGTCAACTGCATCACTTGAATCAAATCCAAATTTCTTCAGTATCTCATTTGCATACTTAGATTGATTAATGAATATGCCTCCGGGACTTTGGGAGATTTGCAGTCCCAAGAAGAAAGACATTTGTCCCATCATAGACATCTGGAACTTTGAGCTCATCTCTTTTGAAAACCGATCACATTCACTAGGATCAGACGAGGCAAAGATGATGTCATCTACATATATCTGGACAAGGAGTAGATGTTTTCCCGCCTTCCTAGTGAACAATGTGGGATCAACAACACCCTTTGAGAATCCATTTGCTAGAAGGAACTTGGACAATGTGTCATACCATGCCCTAGGTGCCTGCTTCAAGCCATAGAGGGCCTTCTTCAAGTGATAGACGTGTGTAGGGTGATCAGCGTCCACAAATCCTTCTGGTTGACTCACATAGACTTCCTCCTTTAAGTCACCATTCAAGAAGGCTGTTTTCACATCCATCTGGTAGACTATCATATTCCGACTAGCGGCATTTGCGAGGAAGATTCTGATGGCTTCAATTCGTGCAACCGGAGCAAATGATTCTTCAAAGTCTATTCCCTCTTCTTGTCGATATCCTTTTGCAACCAGCCTTGCTTTGTTCTTAAGAACATCACCATGCTCATCAAGTTTCACTTTGAAGATCCACTTTAGAGCAATGATCATTGCACACTCTGGAGGAGGTACTAATTCCCATACTTCAAGCCGATCAAATTCGTGTATTTCATCTTGCATAGCGTTGAACCAGCAATCTTTGGTCATTGCTTCTTTGGCATCTTTTGGCTCGACTTTGGATAGTACAGAGTTGAAGAAACACCATAGTGCATCAGTGGCCAGTTGTTTTCGTGTAGACACCGGACGTGAGAGATTGCCAATGATGTTGTCAATTGGGTGATCATTGGTCCATTTTCTGAGATGATCGTGGGGTTGCGGGTATTGAACTGATGTTGCCGTGTTGTGATCTCCTGAGGAAGATGTATCTGATGAAGACTCAGGAGCAAATACATTTTCAAATGGAGCATCATCAATAGGAGCAAATGGATTAACTTCAAAAGAATGGTTATCTGCAGATCCTTGCTGCACCGAAGAGGATTGAATATTTGATGATACGGGTGAAGGACTAGCAGAAGGAGCATCGAGACTGATTGAGACCGATACTGATGGGCCTTCTGAATCATGTGGAATTTGAGCATCAGCAACCGGAAGTACAGCTGGAGTATCAGTGGTAGTATCAATTGTTGTTGGCTCAAAATATTCATCAAACATCGGATCAAATAACTTCTTCAACTCTTCACTTGTGGGAGGTACATAAGGAACTGCAGGCGTGGAATTCTGTACAAGACCCGAACTAATTGGTCCAGGTGTCAAAAGATTAGGTGTGGGTCCAGAACTGGTTTGTCCAGGAGCCGTTTGCTCAGTCAGCTCATCAAAAGTAACGTGAATCGTTTCCATTATCTGTCGGGTTCTCTTGTTGTAGATTCTATATCCCTTACGATCAGGTGCATACCCAACTAAGAATCCTACGTCTGCTTTAGCTCTTAACTTTCCCAAATCTTGACCGTCGTTCGTCGGATAGCACAGAGCACCGAACACTCTAAGAAAGGAAAGATCTGGTTGCCTGCCGTGTAACAGCTCGTAAGGAGTTTTGTTGTAAAGGGTGTGTATCAAGGAACGGTTTTGTGTGTAACATGCAGTTGCAATTGCTTCTGCCCAAAGAAACATCGGAGCTTTGGAATATATTAGCATGGTTCTTGCAGCTTCCACAAGAGTGCGATTTCGTCTTTCAACAACGCCATTTTGCTGCGGAGTGCGAGGAACGCTTCTCTGATGAGTTATCCCAATATCTTCATAGAATTGACTGAGTTGTTGATTGACAAACTCAGTTCCATTGTCAGTCTTGATGATTCTGACAGTTTTATTCAGCCTTACTTGTAACTGCTTGATTAGCTTAATGATAACCTCTGGAGTTTCATCCTTGGTTCTCAAAAACTTTACCCAAGTGAACCTGGAGTAGTCGTCTACCACTACAAGTACATATTTCTTTCCATTGATACTTTGCACCCTCATTGGTCCGCATAGATCCATGTGAAGGGTGTAAAGAACTTCCATGATGGAGTTGATGGTTTTGGGTTTGTGGGTATGTTTCTTGCTTTTGCCCAATTGACATGCAGAGCAAAGGTGATCTTTTTCAAATTTTAATCTGGGCATGCCTCTTACAAGATCTTTGCGAGAAAGCTCGTTTATGGTGCCGAAGTTTAAGTGATTTAAACGACGGTGCCACAACCAAGATTTAGTCTTGGAGGCCTTTGAGAGCAAGCAGATAGGAGAGGACTTCATCATTTCTTCAATTGAGATGGTGTATAAGTTGGTGTCGCGACTGTCCTTAAGAAGATCAACACCATCCAACTCTCTGACAAAGCAAGTGTGTTTTCTGAATGCCACTTCAAGATCGGAATCACATAATTGACCCACAGAAAACAAGTTATGCCCTAAACCTTCCACATAGTATACCCGTGAGATCACACTGTCGCCGAACACATAATCACCATAACCCATAATCGCTCGAAAGTGGTCATTTCCGAATCTAACTGTCCCGATAAACTTCTTCACAAAATTTCTGAGCCGTGAGCGATCCCCAGTCATATGTTTTGAGCAGCCTGAGTCCAAATACCAAAGGACGATTTGTACGACCTGCATTTGAAAACAGACAACGATGGATAACTGAAAAATGTGGATCCCCACGTGCAGTTGGGGTCCGTTTGGTCAGCACATACAAATTTTGGAACCACAGAGTTCACAGATGCTACTGTCTTTGCGGTGGGAACAACACTAGAGGCTATACATGACCTAGTTGGAAGGCATTGTGATCCTAAAGGCAAGATTCTACCAGTTGGTCTCCATTCCTTAACCTTCACAATTTTAGGATTATTCATTCTAGGTAAGGTGCACTGTCTTCCTAAAGTGAATTTCCTTCCAGTGGGTTTCCATTGATAGCCGACACTAGCAAAAGTTTTTCCTGTTGCTTTCCAAACTTTCTTGCATGTATTTGTTATCCTAACATTCTTAACGTGGGGTGAAACAGAAGACATCAAGAAAGACACAACACAATCATCATGATTAGCAGAAATTAAACATTTGTCACATGTTTTACAGACAGCATTAGAATTCGAATTAATTATAGTACTTTTGATACTAGAATCAACACGATTCATTCTACTCATTGCAAACTTATTGTTCCTAGGTTGGGCTTCTACTTTCTTCAAGTGATCACTCTTAGCTGGCGCACTCCTATCTTTCCTTGCATTGACTCTAGGCTTTGACCCGCTAGCTTGGGTGTCACTTTTCACTCCTGTAGAAGTAATAATGGGAACATTAGTTTGTTTCGCTGTCACATGCTTTCCTGATTTTGATGTGCTGGGTTCTGATGTTCTAGGTGGCAGATCAAAGGTTACATGCTTGTTCTTAATAGTGGATGATGATGCAATAACTCTATCTCTTTTGTTATCAGCCTTAGGATTTGTGCTATTGGCATATTCTAACTGTTCCTGAATCCTTTTAGTGAGGACGCAGGCATACACAACTGCCCTATCGAGTGGCTTTTCTATTTTGTCCTCTTCTACCACCTCACGAAGTGTGTCAAGGCCGTCCCTAAGGTGATCGAGATATGTTTGATGGGCAGATCTATTGTTTCTAAAGGGAAATTGTATAGGCCCAACATCAACATCATACATTTTAATAGCAGAAACCTTTGATGCAGTACAATCACAGGTGATACTTGGCATTTTACCTTTCACCTGAGTCTTAAGATTCTCAATTTCATTTAACAAAGAAGTTATCTTTTCATTATGACTGTTTCGTGTAACTTTAATTGAGTCATATAACTCTTTGTAATGCTGTTTAATCTTAGAATTCTCAGCTTGAAAACACTCATTTTCATAGTGTAACTTATTGATGGTGTCTTGATAGTGAAAATTCTGAGAATCTAAAGACGGAGGTTTATTGGTTCCATGCATATCACACTTGTTTGATTTTAATTGGGCAATTTGAGCCCTCAATAGCCGAATCGTGTTCGTGTAAGCTTGAATTTTCTCATCCCGTTTGCTTAATTCAAAATACATATCAAACTCAGGAGCATCCAAAGATGTCTTGACATTTGATAGTTTACATTTTTCTTCTAAGTGTTGATATTTTAATTGTAAATTAAGATACTCAACCTCTAGTTTTGAAAAACGTTTAACCGTGTTATCATGGTCATCATTTTGAATTTGATCAAGCAATTTCAAATTCTCCCTCTCAAGCTCAACAACACGATTCTGGGTAACATTCAAAGCAATAGAACACTCATGAAATTGACAAGCAGATAATGAAGAATCAATAGCAGTATAAAATACATCTTGTGCAATACATCTAGCAATCAAATTCTCATTTGTGAGGAGAATGTTATTTCTTTCAATCTCACGAGTCTTAAGTTCTATCACATTTTGAGTTACCTCATTTTCCATATCTTTAAACACTGCTTTCATTTCATTTACTTCAGTTTTAATAGTATTTTGCATCCCTTCAAAATGTTCTTTGAGTAGTTTAAAGAATGGCATGACCTCAGTTAAGTAACACCTTTTTGTATGTTTAAAACACTTTTCTCCCTCAGTTATTCCTGTTGGTGTAATTCTCTTCTTACATGTTTTATCAAAATCAGCAAATAGTTGACAAAGTACATATATGCTAATTAAGGTTTTACATTCAGTGGGAAGAGTCATAAGAACCAAATGTCTAGGTGTATTGGGAGGATACACCGTCGCAGCAGCAATTTTCCTAAGGGATGGGGTTTTGGCTTCAAGCTCATCAGCTTTTTTCTTTTCAGTATCATACTTCCAAAATATTTGTTCAGGCGTTAACTTCGTTTGAGGTGCAAACACAGTTAAGCGATTTTCCATTTTATACTCATGGGGTTTGACTATAACTCGCTTGGCTATGCACATGGGATCTTTCATTTTCTCATTCATTTTTTCTCTTTTTCGCACTTCTATCTCATTAGCCTCATTCAAGGATACAACCTCAGGTGGTTCATGATTGGGCATAATCATCACATTGGCATCATATAATGCAGGTTGGGCTACCTTAACAATCTTAAGAAGAGCTAATTTAGATTCACCGACATTGCTTTCACTATGCTTGTCACTTAACTTTCTGTGCTTATGAATCATTTGGGCAGTCTGTCTGGTTTGGTCTTGTGTGTACAACTTATCTTCAAGCTTATTCTTTAATGTTTTAAGTCTGGAGAAATCATTTAAGAGTTGCGTTTCTCTTTCTTTGAAATCTTGTTTTATTGTATTTAAGTGCTTTTGGGCCTCCTGTTTTTGTTTAACAGTCTGATCCAACTGATTTTTCAAAGAAATTAACTCTTGTTTTAATGTTTCTTCCCTTACATTACGCTCTGAGATAAGAGTATGCATTTGACTTTCCATTTTCTGCTCACGCTCTGTTAGTTCAAACTTAGCGCGTTGTTCATACAATGCCACTTGATCTTTATATATGTTTAATCTAGTGGTCAAGGTATCATTAGTGACAAACACAGTGTTTTTATGCGACTCACAAGTATTATCTACAGCACAAGTATTATCTAAGGCACAAACATTATTTACAACACAAGTAATGTTTTTAACAGAAGATGCACCATCTTGTACATCAGACAAGTTGTTGTGATTCACATATTGTTCATATGGAATAATATTACTATTTCCCATGTCAACAGTATCTGAATCAACCACATCTGTCTGTTGTACTTCGTTGGGAATCTTCTGTACATCAACCACGTTATATGTGTCATAAAGTTTTAGTACCTCAGAGATCACAGATGTGTTGGAGGAACCAGCTTGTTGAGGTGATGAGACAACAGAGGACAAGTTAGCCATGAAGATCGTTTGAGCAGTTGGTTCTTCATCTACATCAGAGTCAAATGCATCACAGTCTTCAGCCTTGAAAATGTTGGGATCATTAAGCGCAAGGTCCTGAACCGGTTGATCGTCCACATCAGCATCAAAAGTATTGCCTTCATCACCAGCCAGAAACAACAGTTCTTCTTCATCCAACACCGCTCCACTTTCCTGAGCTTGCATCAACAGCATTTTGTCCTTAAAGTAGTCTGCATTTTGAGGACGTTTTGGTTGATTGCAGTTTCTGGCAATGTGTCCCAGTCCACCACAGTTATAACACTTGGGCTGTTTCCCCTGCCCTTGATTTGCATTACCCATTCTGAACTGCCCAATACCTCGACCCATGTTCCTTTGATTCAAATTTTGTCTCCCCTGCACGTTCTGAACCACAAATTTTCCATCCTCCACCATTGCAAGATTGCGTGGGTTTGATGAGGTTCTGAGTTGGTTGTTAGTCTGAGGGAGCGTTTCCTTAAATTGTTGAACAAGTAAGGACACTTGGTTGGTGAGGTTATCAATCAATCTGTCGGTGTGAGAATGCCCCGAATCCAGTTGTGTACTCAAAGTAGATGGTGATGAGTAGGGATGACGATAAGCTTGATCAGATGGTGATTGGTTGAGTGGTTGAGTATTAGCAACAAGAGCAAGTGGATCATTTGGTGCAGTTGGATTAAGTTTTTCTCTCAACAGACGATCATATGCAACATGTTTCTCATGTTGCTGCAGATAGGCATACAATTGTTCATAATTGGTATCTCTCAATCCCTTGTTGAGTTTCACTGCAGTGACAAATCTGTCCCATTCTGGAGTCATGTTATTCACGAACTTGGAGTTAAGTTGGATGTTTGGCATTGTCATTTTGATCATTCTCATATCATTTACCAACTTGTGGAACCTCACATAGTAGTCTGTGATGTTCTCTCCTGAGTTCATTTTGAAATGTTCAAACTCATCATACAGTTGTGACTCACGATCTTCCTTAGTGAGTTCTGACCCAGCCAATAACATCTTAACATTGTCCCATACTGCTTTAGCTTCCGTGTTGAAGTTGATGAGTTTGTAAATATCTTTGGGCAGACCTTGAATGACAATGTTTGAGGCTCTAATATCAGCATCATACCTCTTCTTCTCCTCTTCATTAAGATCATTGTAAGTTCGAGGTCTGTCAATTCCCAGAGTCACAGTTCCATCTTCACCAGTTGTAACAACGTCTCTGGTGGTGCCCATTTGATATGGTCCTTCATCAATTGACTTAAGGATGTTAACTCCATTTTCTTTACCCAAGCAGTAGAGCCGTATTCTTTGTGCCCACGACTCATAATCCGTCCTATCCAGCATAGGCGGACGGGTATCGGACCCTGCTGCTTGAATGTCATCGGATGAGGTGCTTGGTACACTGGCCATAATGTATACGGGATTTTACAGTTCTTGTGATTTAACCGAGAAATTGAATCTTTCGCGGGACTTTCTAAAATCACCAAGAAACAAACCGTAAACTAAGAGTAACTTGCAAAATAGAATTTTAAGTCTTAACTCAAGGAAACACAAATCTCAATTGATCAAATCGCAAAGATTCAAGACACAGCTTGACAAATCGCAAGCTTATCAAATCGCAATAAGTCAAGTAGCAACTTGTCAAATCGCAGACAATCAAATCGCAATTTGTTAACTATGAGTCAAAACGCAAAGTTCAACTTGCAATTGCTCAAGTCGCAACTCACTATAACAAATCGCAACAGACAAATCACAGCCTTGAATCCACAAATCGCAACAGGCAAATCGCAACCAAGGAAACTGATCAAGTCGCAACTGTCAACATGCAACTCTATCAAATCGCAACCCTGACTGACACAACTCGCAACACCCAAAACGCAAGTCACAATAAGACAGAACTGTCGCTATCTTTGTCAAGTCGCAACACACAAAGCGCCAAACCCGTCCCTTTCTTAGCGATTTGTCGTTTTTACCAAAAGCAGTAATAAGCCAAGTCGCAACTCCAAGAAACCCCAAATCGCAACTATCACTTTCCCAACAATACACAAGTCGCAACTTTGAAACTTTTACCGAGAGTCAAATCGCTACTATGAACAACTTAACACTACCACACGTATCGACCAAAAACAACCACACAAGGCCGAAAACAATGATTCCAAACACCAAACTGCACTTCAACACTAACCCTAAGCAAGAAAGTACAAGATTTTACTACTTCTAGCCACTAAACAAGGCGCAAAAGAGAGATTTTGGTGAATCTCTATTCGAACCAAAAGTACCCCAAAACTAGACCAATCCGTGAATATAGTCACAAGTGAACCTAACCATGGCTCTTGATACCAATTGTAGAATATTCACGATCAAAGAAACACAAGTATGGTAAACAAATATGGATCGAATAGAAGAAAGTTTAGAGAGAGAAGTAGAAGAGTTGGAACCTTGAGAGAGAAAGTGAAGTATGATATATTAGCTTGTGAGAAAAGGTCCAACCCTCTCCCTAGGTGGAGAGGGGTATATATACTATTACATATTATGCCCCGAGTGGGCTGTGGAGCGAGCTGACAGAGGGTAAAGACCCGACCCACTCCACAAGATCTATAATAACTAATCTACTACTAATAATATTACTAATCCTACGAGCTATTTAGTGCTAATGAGTTCTCGGGGTGACCGAGTCTTCAACTGAATATTTATATTCCTAAAAAAAATGAGTCTACTTTTAGTGATACTGTAGCTGTACTTAAGAGAGATTTGATGTTTAGGGAAAATGAAATTAGTGTGTTGAAACATGAACTGGAACAGGTTAAGAAAGCCAAGGAAAACATTCAAATGAGTGTGGACACACTTAAATACACATCAAAAGGAGTTCAAAAGATAATTGAGTGTCAAATTCTCAATAAAGCTAAGTCAGGCCTAGGTTATAAGTCAGTTCCACCTCCTTATAGGGGAATTTCAACACCTCCAGGCATTGACCTAGAACACACAGGACTACCTGAATTTCAACTACCTGAGCTAAAATATGGTCCTCAACCTAAGGAAAATGTAGTTGATAAACCTGTGTATGAGAGTGCAAGTGATAAATCACTTTCTGAGGACAAGGTGTCCTCTGATAGATCCTCAGCTAAGGACTCAGATGCTCCAACCATAGAGGAATGGACTTCTGATGATGAGGATGATCAGGCTGTGGTTAAGCCTGTTAGTGTTAAAGTGGAGGAACCAAAAGTTCCCAAAGTGGTCAAACCTGAGACTGTTAGGCCTAGAGCTAATGCAAAACCTTTTAGACCAACAGTTAGGTATGCAGAAATGTATAGAACCACAAACAAGCCAAGAGGTAACCGAAGGAATTGGAATGGCCTCAAATCTCACCAACTAGGTGATGATTTTGTTTGTTATAAGAAAGCTTGTTTCACATGTGGTAGCTTTGACCATCTTGCATTTTATTGCAACAACAGGGTAACTAGGTACTCAACCCCTATGGTGAACTCAGTAAGACCTCCCAATCACCCTACAAATGCTAGAATGATACCTAGATCAGTTCTGTTAAGGTCTGGACTAAGAACAGTTAATAATGTTGGACAAACAGTTAACACTGCTATCCCAGCAGTTCATACTGTCATACCAAATAGACCTTTTTACCCTAGACAAACAGTTCAAGGTGCAAAAACTCTTTCTAAATCAGCACCAACAACTGTTAGAAAACCATTTCAAAACAAGGCAGTGATTAATAAACAAGTTTGGAAACCTAAAGTTGAAATTGCAAACCCAGCAACTCATCCTGCTAGGCAAGCAGTTAACACTGGAAGTTTTAAAAACACTGCTAAGGGAAATATGGGTAATGGTATTAATGCATCTGCATCATGGGTTTGGAGACCACTTCAATCCAATGGTACTCCAACAGTTCTAAAAAGATTTAATTATGTTGATGCTAGAGGCAAGCCTAAGTCTGTTATGGCTTGGGTGCCACAAGGAAATTAATTTTTCTTTTTATGTGCATTGTTAGTCATATGCTTGTTATGTTGTGAGACAAGTGCTTTGCACTTTGTTTCCTTGTTTGTGGACTAACAATTGCAGGAATGGATGATAAGCACCAAGGAATTACAAGTGCTTTATGTTTTGGACTGAATGGTGATTTGGAGCTCAGTGTGTTATCTGTGTACACAACAAATGGTTATTGGTTCACCATGTCTAACCCACATAAGAACCAACTAGTCCAGAGCAAACGGTTTCTGGTAAAGACTAATCAAATCCGTTAATGGTTGACAATTTACCAAAAATTATATGGTTATCAACTCACCATATCTAATTGTGAAGAGTTGGCTAGTCCAAAGCAAACGGCTATTGGTAAAGACATATCAAATCCGTTGATAGCTGATAGTTTGCTAAAAACTATATGTGCATAGAAATTATTTTTCAAAACCATATAAGTTTATACTGTTCTTTGAAAATTTTGAAAATGGTTTGTACTGCTAGTGTAAACTTTGTACTGGTAGTGCAAAGTTTCTACTGCTGAACTAGCTGTTATAACTGACGTGTCAGTAATTAATTTTTGGTTAAAAACTAGCCGTTGGCGGTTTGTTGCGATTTTTACTGATTGAATTACGATTTTCAAGGGATCCTCTTCAAGATATTTTAACTTTTATTCTATTATATTCTAAAATAAAAGTTACCATATTCTTTAAGTCGGTTACATTAAAAATCCTAATTCTCTCAATAATATCTCATCTAACTTTCATCTTCTACTTTCTAACCTAAATATTCATTATTCACCACAGTTAAAATCAAACTTTACTAAGAATATCATGGCTAATTTGGATTTTGTCAAGACGCACAATCAAGTCGCTTTTCTTGAGAAAAAAGAGGAGGGAGATGGACCGAAATTTTATGAGATTGTGGATTTTCTAAACCACTCTAACATAAGGTATGCTTTAACTATCTCTCCTACTCTTTATGTCTCTCACATCACACAGTTCTGGCAGAATGCAACTGTCTTGACTAGTGAAGATGGAGACTTAGAAATCCATTCTGAAGTGGATGGCATACTGTTTGTTGTTACCGAGTCTGCACTTAGGAGACAGCTTAAGTTGCAAGATTCAGATGGTATCAACACTATGCTTAACACTGAAGTTTTTGAACAACTTTCAAGAATGGGGTATGACACATCCAACCAAAAACTGACTTTTCAAAAAGGATGTTTCTCCCCACAATGGAGATTTCTGATACATACTCTCTTACATTGCTTAAGTCCCAAAAAGACAGCATGGGAGCAATTCAGTAGCAATATTGCTATTGCTCTTATTTGTCTGTCAACTAACAAGGTCTTTAATTTTTCAAAATTTATTTTTGAGAGTATGGCATCAAATGTTAACAGCAAAACCAAGTTTCTTATGTATCCAAGATTTATTCAAACTTTTCTGAATAAGAAAAAGAATTTGCTCAAGAAACACAAAGAAACTTTTCCTACACCTAGCCTACAATCAAAAGTTTTTCAAAACATGGCTATGACAAGTAGATTGTTTTCAGGGGTAGTAGTACCTCTCTTTCCAGAAATGCTTCACATTGAATTGAGTGAAGGTTCAGAAAACCCATCTGATCCCCATCACACACTCAATCAAAATCCTGAAAATACCCAAACACCCCCAACCATCACAACTTAAAGGAGAAGGTCTCAACCTAGTCATACTAGAGTTGCAACTGGATCCTTGCCCCATGATTCACCGCTCCTAACAGGTCACACAGTTAGAAGTGATGAGGGCAGTTCTTCACAAAATGAATTGATGGCTCTTTGTACCAAGTTGTCAGCTCAAGTAGAATCTTTGGAGAAGGAGCTCAAGTCTCATAAAGCAAATTTTGCCAAAGTATACACCAAGCTAACTGTTAGGGTGAAGAAGCTAGAAGAACATCTAAGGAGGAAAAGGGCAAGAGCAGTATTAGATGAAGATTCTTCTGATGGTGATTATTCAGATGATTCAGATGATGATGATGATGGTGATTCTCCCAAACAGGGGAGGATATCAGATAAAGGCAAGGGGGATAGTTCTAAAACTCAGGGGAGGCATGATGAAGGCAGGAACAACAAGAAACTACTCAGAAAGAAGAAACAGTTCATACGGGTGAGATAGAACAAGAAACAGTTCATACGGTTGAAATAGAACAAGAAACCGTACAAACTGCTGAGACACATTCAGATACTGCTGAGACAGAGTATGAAAGAAAAAGATCAGCAAAGGGAAAGAAGCCAATGACATCTGAAGAAGCTGAACAAGAACAAGAAAGACTCAAGAAAGTAAAACCAAAAACTCAAGCACAAATAGAGTTTGATGAAGAAGTTGCAAGGAAACTTCATGAAAAAGATTTAGCAGATGAACAAGCTCAGATAGATCTTGATGCAGAATTAGCAAGGAAGATGGCTGCAGATGATGTAAGAGATATAGCTGAGTTTATGGGAAGAACAAGGTTAGAAAAGATTGCTGCTAATACTGAAGTTGATCAAGAAGTCTTCAATGAAAAATTACAATATCTGTTAGATTCTGATTTGATTGTAAGAGCTCAAGCAATGATGATTCTTAGAGATAAAGATCTAAGTGAAGAAGAGAAGTCAGAGAAACTCAAAAGTTTTATTCTTTCTAAGAACAAAGAAGTAGCTTGGGAAGATTTTATGCAGAAGATTAGAGATAGGCAAAAGCATGGTTACAAGACAAAGATGCCTACACATAAAGAACAGATCAAGTTTATGAAAAGCTATTTGAAGAATCAAGCTTTATGGAAAAAGAGTTACTTTACAGGAAGAACAGATGATCAGATTCAAGAAGCTTTTTATAATGCTTATGCTAGATTGAACAGATCAGTTAAAAGGGATACCACAACAAGAAAGAAAAGAGATGCTAAGTTGTTAGAATCTGATGCAGCAAAGAAACAGAAGAAGGAAGCTGAAGGATTGACTGATGAACAACTCAAGAGTATGATAGTGATAGTCCCTGAATCCGCTAACATCAAGCCTTTGCAAGCAAAATATCCCATTATTGGCTGGGAAGTATTCACAGAAGGTAGGATGAAAGGGTGGAAGATTATAAGACTTGGTGGAATTACTGAAAGATACAAGCTGTTTGAAGATTTACTCAGAGGTTTTGACAGAGAAGATCTAAATCAGTTGTGGAATTTGGTAAAATAGAAATTCAGAATTGAAGATCCACTTGAAGATAAAGACAAAGAACTATGGGTTCAATTGAAGAGGATTTATGAACCTGATAGTGAAGAATCAATGTGGAGGTTTCAAGCTGAAGTCAAGGATGTCTCTTGGAAACTATTTGATACATGTGGAGTGCATAGAGTTTCTACCAAGGATGGAGTAGAAATTTATATGTTGGTGGAAAAAGAATACCCTCTCAAATCAGGTGTTTTATTAGCTATGATAATAGTTTCACTTAAGGTTAGAGAAGATTTTGAGATGGAAGATATGTTAGTTACAAAGATATTTAATTTGGCAGAGCAAAGAAAAATCAGTGACAAGAGATTATAATGATAGATGTTTGGAAGAATCCCCCCATCATAGGAGATAAAGCTTAATTCGAAGAAACTTAGTGATTTGCACAGAAATCATAAGTTTAGGGGAGGATTGTTGGGAATTAAGGTAAACAGTTGAAACTGTTGCATATAAGTTAGTACTGCTGGAAGACATTGAAGATTATACTAACAGTACAAAGTCAGTTAGTACGGTTGGTATTAGAAAGTTAGTACGGCTTATAATTTTTGTAATCGTATAGAAGATAAATATAGAAAAGATTTTGTGTATATCTTACTTATATAGATGATAGTTATCTTGTACAGGAATCCTTAGTCTATAAAAGGATTGCCTAGGTTATTGAATAAAAAACGTATCTAGATATATTGTTTTGTTAAGATTCAAGGTTGTAAACCCTAGTGATAGGAGATCACTCGTATTATTGAATCAATAATATTGAATCATTGAAGTGAATTATTTGTCTCTTGTTCATATATACATTGTTTCATTCGTTCATACAAAACACATCAAATAAATCTTCTAAGTGTTTGCTAGTAAATTCCGCGTGCTAGACTAACATTATTCAAAGTATCTATCTAACACAAGGAGTGTGTGTAGATCCGGTCACAAAGTCTTTGTTTGAGGCCATTGTTGCAAGGTATGGTGGGAATGAAGCCACCAAGAAGACCCACAAGACTCTTCTCAAGCAGAGTTTTGAAAACTTCTCTTCAACCAACCATGAATCACTTGACCACATGTTTAACAGGCTACAGAAAATTGTGAGCCAACTTGCTATTCTTGGGGTTGAAATACCTCAAGAAGATTTAAACTCAAAATTTCTAAGAAGCTTACCTGATGAGTGGGCTGTGCATGTTGTTGTCTGGAAAAACAAACCAGACATTGACACCATGGATCTCATGGACTTGTATAGCAACTTTAAGATTGTGGAACAAGATTTGAAGAAAACTGGAGGTACTAGTTCAAGTACTAGGAACATGGCATTTATGTCATCTCCTAGTACCTCAAATCCAGTTGAAGATGTGAGGGTTGATGGTGAAGTTAGTACTGCTAATTCATCAAGCAGTACTATTGGTATAATGGATGAGAAGACTTGTTGTGCCTTTTTAACAAGTCAGAATAATGGGTCCATACTCACTTATGAAGACCTCCAAGAAATCAATGATGATGATTTGGAGGAAATGGACCTGAAATGGCAAATTTCTCTTCTTAGCATGAGGGCTAAGAAGTTCTATCAAAGGACAGGGAAGAAGCTCACAATCAGCAACAATGATACTGTTGGTTTTGACAAGTCAAAGATAGAATGCTACAACTGCCACATGATAGGGCACTTCTCAAGAGAATGTAGAAGACCTAGGCAGCAAGATAGCAAGAACAGAGGTTTTGGAAGCAAGTCCAAAACAGGGGAGGTTTCTGAGCCAAACTCAAAAGCTATGGTAGCTATTGATGGCTTAGGTTTTTATTGGAGTTTCATGGCTGATGAAGAAGAAGCTTCTTCTCAGATGACACTCATGGCTTTCTCTACTGAGGTACAATCTGATAAAGTTTGTTCAAATAATTGTACTGCTCTTAAAGATTTAGAAACTTTAAGAAAACGTTATGAAGATCAAAGGACATAACTAATCAAAACAATTCATAACTTAACAAACCATAAGAGAGGTTTAGCTGTCCTAGAAGAGCAAATATTACACTATAAGGCCAATGAAGCTACTTTTATTGATGCCAAAATTCTACTTAACAGGGAAATTTTAATTCAAAATGTTGACATTAGTAATTTGAAAGCTGAGCTAGATAGGATTAAGAAAGCCAAAGAAAACATTCAATTAAGTGTAGATACATTAGAATATGCCTCTAAAGGTGTAACCAACATGATTGAATGTCAAGTAATCAACAAGGCAAAATCTGGGTTGGGATACAAGAATGTCCCACCTCCTTATAGAGGAATTCCTGCACCCCCAGGGATAGACCTAGAGCACACAGGCTTAGCTGAATTTCAACTTCCAAAGTTACAATATGGTGTTCAGCCAAAAGCAAATGTAGTTGTTGATGAACCTAAGAAAGTAAGTGAGAGTTTAAGCAAAACTTCACTTCATGAGGACAAGGTGTCCTCTGATAGGAAATCAGATGGTCCAATCATAGAGGACTGGATATCTGATGATGATGAAGATGAACAGGTTATGTCTAAACCTGATGTGGTTAAGAAAGCAGGAACAA
The DNA here is from genome assembly GCA_021014915.2 of Artemisia tridentata subsp. tridentata. Lineage (NCBI taxonomy): Eukaryota > Viridiplantae > Streptophyta > Magnoliopsida > Asterales > Asteraceae > Artemisia > Artemisia tridentata. The sequence goes on from CP139506.1 coordinate 353,059,108, forward strand.
GTGTTCCTACTGCTAGACCAAAAGTTCATACTGCTAGACAAGCAGTTTCTACTGCCAGACCTTTTTACTCTGTTTACCCAAAACCAGCAGTTGAAAATGCAAAAATAACTTTCAAATATGCATCTAAAACTGCTCAAAGGCCTTTTCAAACAAAAGCAGTGGTCCAAAAATAAATTTGGAAAGTGAAGGGTACAACTACAAAGCCAACAGTTTCTACTGCTAGGCAAGCAGTTCATACTGCTGCTAGGGAAATAAGGGCAAATACTGTTAAGGCCTCAGCATGTTGGATTTGGAGACCTCTTAAATCCAATGGTGCATCAACTGTTCTCAAGAGATTTAACTACATTGATGCACGTGGCAAATCCAAGTCAGTAATGGCTTGGCTTCCCCAAGAAAACTAATTCCTTTATTTGTGTGCAGAGACATTCACCAACAGATCATGAAGATCAAGGCTATTCAGATAGTGGGTGTTCAAGGCACATGACAGGCAACATGTCTTATCTTTCAGACTTTCAATCATTAGATGGAGGATATGTTACCTTTGGAGGAGGAATTGGAGGAAGAATTACTGGTAAAGGTACTCTTAAAACCGGTAAATTAGATTTTGAAGATGTGTACTATGTGCAAGAGCTTAAGTATAATCTTTTTAGTGTCTCACGAATGTGTGACAAAAAGAACAAAGTTCTTTTTACTGACACTGAATGTCTTGTACTTTCTACTGATTTTAAGATGCCTGATGAAAGTCAAGTACTTCTTAAAATTCCAAGAAAGGGCAACATGTACAGTGTTGATATGAAGAAGATTGTTCCTAAAGAGGCACTTACTTGTCTAGTTTCAAAGGCCACATTGGATGAATCTATGAATTGGCATAGGAGGCTTGGTCACATTAATTTCAAAACCATAAATAAAATTGTTAAGAATGGTTTGGTAAGAGGTTTACCTCAAAAACGATTTGAAAATGACCAAACATGCATTGCTTGTCTCAAAGGCAAACAACACAAAGCCACTTGTAAGCCCAAAATTGTTAACTCTATTGATCAATCATTGTTTATGCTTCATATGGACTTATTTGGACCTACAAATGTGAGTAGTATAAAGCATAAAAGATTTTGTCTAGTTGTTACTGATGACTATAGCAGATTTACATAGGTTTTCTTTTTAAGTTCTAAGGATGAGACTTCTAGCATTCTTAAAACATTCATTACAGAGATAGAAAACCTAGTAAGCAAGAAAGTAAAAGTCATTAGATGTGATAATGGGACAGAGTTTAAGAATAGAGTTATGGATGACTTCTGCAAGGAAAAAGGTATTAGGAGAGAATTTAGTGTTGCTAGAACTCCTCAGAATGGAGTTGCTGAGAGGAGAAATACGACACTCATAGAAGCTGCTAGAACCATGTTAGCCGACTCTAAGTTGCCTATCACTTTTTGGGCTGAAGTAGTTAATACTGCTTGCTATGTCTAGAACAGGGTTTTGGTTGTCAAATCTCACAATAAGACATCATATGAGCTTTTTAGAGGTAGAACTCCTGCAATAGGATTTCTTAGACCTTTTGGATGTCATGTGACAATTCTGAATACCTTAGACCATCTAGGAAAGTTTGATGGTAAAGCAGATGAAGGATTCTTAATTGGATATTATCTTAATAGCAAAGCTTTTAGAGTATACAACTCAAGAACTAGAAGAGCAGAGGAAAACCTGCATGTGGAATTTTTAGAGAATAAATCCAATGTAGCAGGTGAAGGTCCCAAATGGCTATTTGATCTTGAGTCTCTAACCAAATCAATGAATTATGTGCCTGTTGTTGTAGAAACTAATGAATTTTCAGGTTCAGAAGCTGCTGATGCAACACATAAGGCAGGGTTAGAAAAGGAGACAGATCAAGATTACGTGATGATGCCAATATGGACAAGTGTGGATTCAACTTCTTATGTTGAACCTTCTTCTGATGAACCTAAAGAAGGGATTGAAGCTAAAAACAAGGAAGATGAGACTGAGGAACAAGAAAATCAAGGTAGCAGTACAAATGATGTTTCTACTGCTGAGATAGAGCAAGATACTGCTAATCTAAATGTTTCTACTGCTAGGCCAAATGCTTCTACTGCTGGCCCATCAGACTCAACTGAAGCAGAATTCTCAGAAGATGAGGTGGATTTCAATAATCTCCCACCTAACTATCATGTTCCTACTACACCACACACAAGGATTCACAAAGTCCACTCCCTAGACAATGTGATTGGAGATGTACAATCAAGGGTGAAGAAAAGGCAACAACTGATGTCTTCAGACCAACAAGGGCTTCTTGATGCTCGTTATGCATCAAAGCAGCATGAGTATTACAACTCTTGCTTATTTGTATGTTTTCTATCACAAGCAGAACCAAAGAATGTTCTTAAAGCCCTAGATGATTCAAGCTAGGTAGAAGCTATGCAAGAGGAGCTTCTTCAGTTTAAGATTAAGAAGGTATGGGTGCTAGTTGATTTACCCAAGGGTGTAAGGGTAATAGGCACTAAATGGGTTTTCAGAAATAAAGGGGATGAAAGGGTCATAGTGATTAGGAATAAGGCTAGATTAGTAGCCCAAGGGTATACACAAGAGAAAGGGATAGACTATAAAGAGGTGTTTGCTCCAGTAGCAAGGATTGAAGCCATTAGGTTATTTTTGGCTTATGCTTCATTTATGGCCTTCACATTTTATCAAATGGATGTCAAGAGTGCTTTTCTATATGGTACTATTAAAGAGGATGTATATGTCTCACAACCTCCAGTGTTTACTGACCCAGGCCATCCAGAAAAAGTGTACAAGGTAGTTAAGGCTCTTTATGGCCTTCATCAGGCTCCAAGGGCATGGTATGAAATACTGGCTTCCTACTTAATTGAAAATGGATTTCAAAGAGGCAAGATTGATCAGACATTATTAATCAAGAAGCACAAGAAGGATCTTTTGCTAGTTCAGGTGTATGTGGATGATATCATCTTTGGATCTACAAGGAAGGAGATGTGTTTAGAGTTTGAGAAGCTTATGCATGATACGTTTCAGATGAGTTCCATGGGGGAACTTACATTCTTTTTAGGTCTGCAAGTTAAGCAATCAAGTGAAGGCATATTTATCAGCCAAGATAAATATGTTGCAGAGATTCTAAGAAAATCTCAATTTGCTGATTCAAAAGTAGCAAGCACACCAATGGACTCTGAGAAGCCACTTCTTAAAGATGTAGATAGAGACAATGTGGATGTACACACATACACATCTATGATAGGTTCTTTGATGTATCTCACATCATCAAGACCTGATATCATGTTCTCTGTTTGTGCTTGTGCAAGATTTCAAGTAACTCCAAAGGTTTCTCATTTAACAGCTGTCAAGAGAATTTTTAGATATCTCAAGGGTCAACCTAGGTTGGGATTATGGTATTCTAGGGAATCACCTTTTGACTTGGTAGCATATTCAGATAGTGATTATGCAGGTGCAAGCTTGGACAGAAAGTCAACAACTGGAGGATGTCAATTCCTTGGGTGTAGACTTATCTCATGGCAATGTAAGAAGCAAACAATTGTGGCTAATTCAACAAGTGAAGCTGAATATGTAGCTGCTGCAAGTTGCTGTGGTCAAGTACTTTGGCTTCAAAACCAACTTCTTGACTATAGGTACAATTTCATGAACACTGTCATTTATATTGATAATAGTAGTACAATTTGCATAATTAAAAACCCAGTGCAACACTCTAAAACAAAGCACATTGAAATTAGACATCATTTTATTAGAGACTGTAATGAGAAAAAGTTGATTCAAGTATTTAAAATTGATTCTGATCACAACTTTGCAGATCTTCTTACAAAAGCTTTTGATGTTGGAAGGTTTCAATACTTGGTAGCAAGTATTGGGATGCTTAATCCTCAATGATTTAAAACTCTGTGTTTTTGTATATAAATTTTTGTTTGTACTGCTAGCTTTGTAAATTGGTACTGTTATTGAAAAGTTTGTACTGCTAGTACAAATTTTGATTGTTCAGTTCATACTGTTAGTCATATAAGGTTTATACTGCTATAAGACAAATGCTTTGCATTTTATTTCTTGGTTTTGGACTAACATTTTCAGGTATGAACATTTGAGCACAAAGGAAGTTTCAAGTGAAATGTATGAGCAGCAGAATGATTATACAAGTTGCTGATATAATAGGTTCATGATGGACAGAGTTAGGGAATTAACTAACAAAGGTTTACACCTAAGTTTATTAATTCTTTAAAATTTCTTTCTTGAAACCAAATTATGATGTTTCACATTGACTTGATGGCTCGGTTGGTCAGATAGTAACTGACTCAACTCACTTTCTATCATTTTATACTTTAATTAGTATAATGAGCAAGTCTAAGGACATCTGATAGAAAGAACAGCGAACAAATGTGCATCTAACACTAGTGTTAGAAGACACAATTGTCACGAGCTGGAAAACCTGTCAAGAAAGCCCTTTGAATGGGTTTATCTGTACACAAGCAGTTATTTATAACTGCAAATATTGGTTCTCACACAACCAGAGGTTAATTTAAACCGAATTCTTGATTAAGTGTCTGTTACACACTTAATCCCTTCAAAATGGTTGTAAGCAGTATGGTTTTTCATGAAAATCAAGTTCATACTGCTAAGTCAAAAGTTTTCTTAACAAGGATTCTCAAAATGGCTCAGAAACCTATCTAATGATGGATAATGAGTCAATGCCCCATGATTCACCTCTCACAGGAGTTAACACACCTGGAAGTGATAAGGCCAGCATTGAAATTTAAGGAATTGATGGCTACATGTACAACATTGTCTGAAAACATGTTCTAATTGGTAGATCAGATGATGGTGAGAGATCTTCCAAACAGGGGAGGAAATAAAACTCAGGGGAGGAAATGAAGCCCAGGAGAGGAAGATTAACCAATAAGGGGAGGAAAAGATTGTGGTTGTGTATGCTCAGAAACAGGGGAGGAAAATATGATCAAGTTCAAGAAAAGACAAGAGCATACAAGATGATGATGTCAGCTTTTTGAGAAGCTAAAATGTCTTATTATTCAGCAAATAATAAGAACAAGCTCAAATTTCAGTTCACTACGTTTGTTCATCACTTGCAAAGGATTGCTGAAAGATGATTTGACTTCTTGGAACAAGCATCCAAGATACACAGCACCATTGCCTCTTATAATTCCTCCATCCAAGGAAATTGCACCATCTTTTATACAAGGTATTGCTATTGTTCAAGACAAAGAAGATGAAGTTATTGCTGAAAGAGAGTCACATAAAGCAGATGAGTTAGACAGAAAGATAGTTAGTCCTACAGAACAAAGAAAAGCTCAGATCAAGAGTCTGACTATTTAATGTTTGAAAGATCCTCACAATCAGAATTTAATTAAGAAGAAACATGTTGATTTGGGATAAATCACAAGTTTAGGGGAGGATTGTTGGGAATTAAATGTTCTGAAGATTAGTACTGCTGAGAAGAATACACTAACAGTACTAACTGCTAGTGTATATCTGAAGACTACTCAAAGTTATAACTAACAGTACTAACTGAAGTTAGTACTGCTAGTACAAACAAAGATACTACTGGTCGATACTGCTGTTGGAATGTCTCATACTACTGCTGAAAGGATAAGTGTCGCGTATACTACTACTGACTGAATAAGTATGAAAAAGATATTTGTGTATAAAAGTCAAATATATACGGTAGACAATATCTTTGTTAAGAGATCAGTCAACAAGTTGTGTACACAGATACATGTTGTATCTTAGCTACTGACACACACAAGCTAGAAATAGTCGAACACTCAAATGTGCATGTGCTTAGATATTTTACATATATAGAGAGTTAGACATTAGTTAGAAATATATATGTTGTGTGTTTAATGTAACTATAAGAAAAACTAACTCAGTTGATAGAACAAGATAGAAAATAGTTTTTCTTTGTAATAGAGATTCAAGGTTTGTAACCCTAGTGATAGTGAAGATCACTCGTATTATTCATAAATAATATTGAATCGTTTGGTGTTAACATTCATTGTTCATTATCCAACAACAAGCATCACTGTTTCATTTCCAATAACAAATAACCTTCTAAGTGTGGTTAAGTAGATTCCGCATACTTAATCATATTAACTCAAAGTATCATATACACTCGTTTTAAAGGACTTACATCCTACCAAGTGTATTATAATCCTAGCAGATTTTTAGAACATTAGATGTCAATCCTGAGTTTAGGAGTCTGGAAATTCAGCTGGTGTTTTTGAATTTAAATTTCCAAACAGTGAGGAGTTAGGAGGTCTCATTAGACAGGGAGAATATCTAAGATGCATAGGACTTACTAGAATTTTTGTAGATTTTTCTGAAGGGTTCAAATGGGTTAAAAAATACAAACTTTTGGGGTATACCTGCAGTGCACTTTCTGGGCAGGTTTGGGAAAACGATTTTTGAAATGGTACTATCACTTTGAAATACAATCTGGGAAAATTATTGTAAGTGCCCAATATGTATTAGTATTCATGATAAATATTTGAACTTCCCAGTAAACACTTGAGTATGGTATAAAATTCATAAATAAAGGGACCAGAATATGATAAAATCTGAACTATGTTATAAGTTAGGGTTTTAGTTTAACCTAACCCTATTTAATGTGTTTTGACCTAAATTACATTTGTAACGTTAATACGGATACTCTTAAACATATGTTAACCTAACTTCAGTAATGAAACCCTAATCACAAATAATGAATAACTATAAGTATTTAAGAATCAGTTATGACAATTAATGACCTTTAAAATGGACTCCTAAATAATAATTGATACATAATTCATGTAGATTCTCTGAAGAAGGAATGATTACCATCCCTGTGTTCATTTCACTTCGTTTCCTTTCATTCGCGTTAAGGTACAGATATTCCGCCCTTTCTCAGTAAGGGTATCTCGTGACTTAATTTCTTGATGTTTAATATTCTAAATATGATCCATTTGATATTAGTTTGGTTGTTTTGTGTGATATGATTCGTTCGTTATCTTCTGTGACTTCAATATTCGCATTTGAATCCTTTGATACTTTATAATGTATTAGATATTATGACTTGTATGAAAAACCTTTTTGAATATATATCTTGATGATGGTTTTGAGAAATACTATTTTAAAATGATTTCTATGAATACGAGGTAACACCATTTTTTATATAAAGGTTTAATGACTCTCATAAAAACGGCTTTTAAAAGAATACTTTCATGAACACAACATTGAAATGATTTTCATAATTACATAATCTGCTTGTACTCTATCCTTAAAGATTTCTCATGACTCATTGTTTCCTGATATTTGTTATGCTTTGATCTGTATTTGTCTAGTTATTTGTTTGATTATTCGTTTCATGCTATATTCTATTTATATAGCTATTATCTGAGTTGGATAATTTAAAATTATCCCTTATCATTATATTGCGTGTACTATGCCTATTATGTTGCCCATATTTGTAGCCAGTCATGGGGAGTCCATGGCCTTGCCATTGATGCACCAATGGTATTGACACTATCTGTGGAGGTGGGTTTTAGTCCACAGCGTTCTCACTTATGCTATATAGCAACCATGGCCGCCATACTTATTATTATTATGTTAACATACGTATGCACAGTCTCGAACTTGTATATATATATCTATTTTGCAGGGAGCGTATGGATGCATCCTAGGTACTTTGTTTAGTTCAGTTATTTAGTGAATGGATTGTGTGTGTGCCATACACCCCATTTCACACTAGTACTATTGGAGTCTGCAGCTCCTATGTACAATTTGCTATGATATGATATATGTTTGTTACTTGGGCATTTCCTTGTTATGATTGTTATCCATTTCATATTCCTTGTTATGCTTTGATTCCATTATCATATATCCCATATTTCATTGATATCTTGTTCAGCAGGTTCTCGTGGTTCCGTTTTTCTTATCCGTTCATTTTACTACTTATTGTGACTTATATCATTTTTATCCAGCAGATCCTTATGATTTCATTTCACTTATTCTTTTGCTTTAGTTATCCATTTGTATATATCTGTTCACTGGGCTTTTTAAGCTCAGCCGCATTTTCTTTTCCTGCGGCAGGTTCTAAGAGGGAGGCTGGGATTCGAGTGATGAGTGCTTAGGAGCTCTTAGTGGAACACCTTGATAGCTTCTTTTGGATTATAGATGCATTTAGAGTTTTTCTTTTGGACTTAGTTTTTATTTTAGTATGGAAGTTGTAATGTTTAGATTTAGTACTTTATCTTTTCCTTAGAATACCTTTGTAAACATTGTATTATTAAAGTCTTCCGCTTGCGTATGTTCTGTTTGACGCCATAAATGTGACATTTGACCCGTTCTCATATGGGGGTGTTACAATTATGGTATCAGAGCAAAGGCTTTGACTTGTAGTACATATAATCATGGCCTGTGAATATTAGGCCCTTAGGTTTGCACTATAGGAGATTATGAAACAACCTTTGAAAATTTGCCTTAGGATTTTCCCTCTGGAAGAACTTAAGATATGACTGGTGTGGATTGGGTAGACTATGTGATAAGACATTTGTTAGATATATTGCTTCCGCATCACTTTGATTCGTGCCCCTACTTTTTAGTTAAGCCCTTTAAGAGCATTCTTTCTGGAGATTTAGGAAACTTATCATATTGCTCAGCATGGGTTTAGTGACTAAGTAAGTTTAGAATGCCTTGAGAATTTTATGGTTATGCCTTACACTATATGAGTTTTATTTTCTGATTCTGACCTTAATCTCTAATTCATTTGTTAATCATTTAAATGCCCCTTCGACCATTCTGAAGATTCTTGATGAACTCAAATAAGTACATTTTATTTTCATAATTTATCCTATTTATTTGACTTGTTTTATTATATTATATATGAGAATTGATACGTTAATGTTTACTTTTGTAATTCTCAGGTAAAAACAAGTATTATGTGAAACTTGGCGATTTTGGACTAATTATGGAGCAAAACAAGCAAGATGTTAAGAGTCTACTGAAATGTACAAGATCAAGATCATTCTGTTCCAGATACGCCGCAACATACTTTCTTACATACGGCGCATCACTATCAAGATTTCACAAGTGACAATCCAAGACAGCAAAGGACATGCGCCGCATAGAGAGATGGAGTTACGCCGCATCTTAAGGCGGTGTACGAATATTCCTGAATATATTAATCTTGGAACCCACGCGAAGTTAAGTCAATGTGCCGCATCTACTTATCCTATGCGCCGCATCTAACCCTCAGACAGAAACTATAAATACCCCAAGGCCAGACGAATTTCGGGACACTTAGGGACTTTAGAGACCGAAGACAGAAGAAACCCTAAGACGAATTCAGACGTATTAGCAACACAAGACACACCCTAAACGAAGATACAAGAGCTGTAAGAAGGTCCTGCATGTATTCAATTCATTAAGTAGTTTTGTTTTATTGTATTAGTACACTTTAATTCATCAGGATTGATGGGCCGATTCCATGTGACTACGGAAAACCATGGGCACCCTTAAAATTGCTTTCCCATTAATTAAAGTTTATATGTTGATGTCTTTGGTGACTTTTATTAGTGCATTGATAACCTCTGTGTCTAGCTGAGCATTGCTTGGGTCGCCATGCCCCTTCCTCGCCTATCTATTCTAGCGTATACGAAACGTGGGCATCACAAGTGCTCAATATTCTAGGATAGTGGGATAGACATAAGTGATCATTAAGGGTTTACTCGCCGATAAGATTAGAGCCAACGAGAAAGGGTTAATTATATACACTTCATATAAAACTAGCAATAAAACAAGTGACAAGCTACTTAATTATCAGGACAGGTCTTCTTATTGTCTCAAGTATCTATCTGTGTACGTGTGTGCTAATCGCTGATTCATGCTCATTAGTTTAGTTTATATTTAATCATAACCAAACCGTGCCAGTCTCTCAGGCTGAACCACCTTGCGTTAGATTAGGTTGTATAGCTAACCTAGGATATTAAAATACTGATTAGAATAACTAGATAATACGTTCCACTCTTAGTGATCGACACTCTACTTACCATTATATTCATACTGACCGGGTACACTGCTCGTTAAAGTGTGTGTTTTATTGATAAGTGGGCTAAATATAAATTTAAAACTTGAGTAGGCATTAATACTGCTAAAACCACAACGACATCACGCGCGCACCAAGTCTTTGGGGCCGCTACCGTGGATATAAAAGAATTAGAGCAATACACACGCACCATCAAGTTTTTGGCGCCGCTGCCGGGGAGTGAATTGTTATTATCTGTTAATTTGATTAGTATTTTAATTAGGTTTTTCTTTTTATTTTTTAGATTCTAACCGCTAACCCCGTTGTATATTAGATAAATTGCATTCATTGTATTATTTGCATATTTTATGTTTTGTGTGTTTTTATTTTCTTTAATTTTTGTTTCTTTTTGTTTGTTTTTAGTTTTGATTTTATTTTTCTGCATTCTGCTATCGGCCTATCGTTGTACTGTGCTGATACAAACGATACGACGCATCTATTTTCATAGATACGGCGTATTGCGTTTAATTTTTATAAAATACAACGCGTTTAATAAATTCGAGTACGACGCATCTTTTCTCCAAGATACGGCGTATTCTGTTTTTAATAAGAAATTTTTCTAAACGATAACGCCATACGACGCATCTGTTTTGCAGATACGGCGTATTTATTATTTAAAGTAAAAACAATTTTCGAATTATTAAACAGATACGACGCATCGATTTTTATCGATACGGCGCATCTACTGAATCAAAAATCTTGTATTTTGAAACGTAACGAAAATACGGCGCATTAGCTTTTGTTAATACGACGCATTTAATTTTAATAAATATAATCGATTTTTGATAATTAAAACTGATACGGCGCACTCTAATTCTAAGCGGCGTATCTATTTTCTGAATAAAAGTCTGATTAAATTTTAACGATTATAAGATACGGCGTATCCAACTTTCTGGATACGGCGCATCGCTTGCAGAGATCAGCAACTTTTATTTTTCGTATTCCGTTTTCGTTGTTAATTTTCTGATATATTACTTTCTTGAACATACCCTACTGATGCTTTTGTGATAGTTTCAGGAAGTGCATGACCAGGAGTTCAACTAAGAACTTGATTACACCTTTCGAAGATCCTGAACGAGCCCTACATTCGCTTAAAGGGCTTTTCAACACAAAAAGCTTTGAAATTTCAAGTTCATTCGAGCTTGATTATTTTTCTGAAGAGAAAGAGGAAGAAGAAGCAGAAACAATGGCGGAAAACACTACTATGGAGGAATACATGAACAATACCCGTGCTGATTACAGTTCAGGAGTTGCTAGACCAAAGTTTGATGAAAAGTCAAAGTTTGAGTTGAAGGGTCAGTTTCTCAAGGAGCTAAGAGAAAATGCTTTCAGTGGAACAGAACATGAAGATGCTAATGAACATGTTGAAAAAGTCCTCGAGATAGCAGATTTGTTTACTACAGAAGGAGTCTCTGATGATCAACTTATGCTAAGGATCTTTCCAATTTCGCTAAAAGGAGCTGCTAATAAGTGGCTAAGGAATGAACCTGCTAGTTCAATCACAACATGGGAAGATTTGAAGAGCAAATTCCTGAAAAGATATTGTCCACCTGCTAAAACCGCTAAAAAGATGGAGGCTATCAACAGTTTCAAGCAAGAGCCTGATGAAACTCTTTATCAAGCTTGGGAACGATTTAAAGACTTATTGATGAAATGCCCTCAACATTATCTAAGTCCAATGCAGGAGATAATATTGTTCTATCAAGGATTGGACGTGCCTACTAGACAAATCTTGGATGCTAAGGGAGCTGTGCCTCAAGTGAGTGCAGCCAATGCTAGAAAAGCTATCCAAGAAGCTGCTGATCATTCTCAAAAATGGCACGACGGAACCTCTACTAGATCTAAGAGCAGCACTAATTTTGACGGATTTGCTGCTATTCAAGCTCAATTGGATAAAATTAGTAGAGAGATGAAGAAGCGTGATGAGAAAGTTTATGCTGCCCAAGTTGGATGTGGAAAATGCAAAGGACCTCACTACACTAAAGATTGCCCTAATAAGAATGAAAGTGAGACGTTTGAAGAAGCATACTACACACAATTTGGACAACCATTCCGACCTTCAGGAAGATTTAGGGAAGCTACTCCGGGATACTATCAAAAGAACAACTTTAATCCCACTTATCAAGAAAGGAGGCAGACTTTGGATGACACTTTGAAGCAAATTATGGCCGATGCTGCTAAAAGACATGAAGAAAACACTGCTATGATCAAGGAAATCCGAGCCTCAACGGATACTATTACAAGAAATCAAAGAGCTTCGATCAAAGCATTGGAACAACAAATTGGACAAATGAGCAAAGTTCTTCAAGAAAGGGGATACGGAAGTTTACCAAGCTCAACTGAAACCAACCCAAGAGATCATGTCAAGGCCATAAGCACCACTGAAGAAGTCACGCCTAACATTCCTTTTCCTAGAAGATTGATGAATGGTAATGATGCTGCAAAGCCTGAATTTTTCTTTAATTCTTCAATCAGTTTAAGGAGATTACTAAAAGAGAAGACGTAGATTGAAGAGGAGATCAAGGCTACAATTAAAGAAGAGAGCTCTGCAACCGACTTACATGCCTTGCCTCATACAGAAAAGGACCCAGGAAGTTTTACTTTACCTTGTTCAATTAATGATATATCTTTCAATAATGTATTAGCTGACTTAGGAGCTAGCGTTAGTGTTATGCCTCTTAAGACATTCACTACCCTAGGATTAGGAAAATTAGCACCAACTAAGTTGCTTATTGAATTGGCTGATAAAACGGTAAAATGACCTGAAGGGATTGCTGAAAATGTGCTAGTTAAGATTGAGAAGTTTGTTTTCCCCGTAGACTTTGTTATATTAGATATGCCCGAGTATGTTAAGATTCCTTTAATCCTTGGAAGACCTTTCTTGTCTACCGCCCATGCTAAGATTGATGAGTTTAAAAGAAAAATCTCATTAAAGGTAGGGAATAGTAAACTAGTCTATAAGTGCCAAGATCCTGCTAAAAGCATAATTAGAGGCGTCTATGTGCTAGGATTAAGAGAACGTATGGAACTCGATCTTGAAGCTAGACTTAAGGGGGAAACATTGATTCAAAACAACTCAACTAATCCTAATCATGAGAACTTCGAGGAATTTATTGACCTTAATGTACCTACCGAACTTAGGCATGATATTGTTAATGATTCTGATGATGAGTGGTATGATTGCGAAGTAATTAACAAACGTAGGAGGATAGTTGAGAATACATATTTGAATAATGATGTGTTTATTGAACTACCACCCCACCTTGCATATTTATGCCTATATAATAATAAGAATTTCCCGTCTATCATTTTGTCATCTCTGCCCGAAAGGGACAGAACTTTGTTTATGCAGATATTGAAGAAGAATGGCGTGGAAATTAAGGACGAGCAAGGAGTATTCAATATTACTGGACTGGCGATGAGGGAGCGCGATGCTTCCGACTCTTTCAGTGATCGGCAATAAAGAGCTGAACGTGAGTCTAACTTGAAGACTCTGGAATAAAGACAAGTGCTTACCGGGAGACAACCCGGAGAATTTTTACTTTTCTGTTCTGTGTCGAGTCTGTCAGACCTGCAGAGGATACGGCGCATCTCAATCCTAAGATGCGACGCATCTCTTGCACTGGTCATATCTTATTTCATTTTCTACATTTTTATTTTTAACTTTAAAACTTTCTGTCAGTTTATTTAATGCGGCGCATCCCTGGTTAAGGATGCGACGCATCTTTTATTCTGATTCGTACTTATTCCAGGCTCGATACGGCGTATCTTCTTCCATAAGATACGGCGTATCGACTGACCTGATGATTTTCATTTTTAATTTTTTAAGTTTTATTTTTACTAACTACTAATGTATTATGCAAGTTTGAACCTTCTTAACTCAGGTGTGTCAAAGTCTTAATGGTATTATTGATTCCTGCATTCTTGTGGATACATCATTTTTGAAGCTTAAACGTTCTCATCCACAAGAAAGTTGATTTTTGCTCTTATACGAATAATGGAGGATCATACCGAGCAAATCTCAGGGGAGTTTTTCTGTTCTAATTCTTTTATTTCCAGTTTTTAACCTTTGTAACAAACAACGAGGACGTTGTTTAAATTAAGTGGGGGGATTGGAGAATTAGAACACTTACTTGTCCTAAACTTTTTCAAAATATGCTTAAAATGCGCTTAATATATCAAAATTTAAAATTTTTAGCATGTTTTTGTTTAAAGTCTAAATTACATAGCTGCACACGTAACATTATTTTCAAAAATTGTGAACTTTTCAAAATTCACAAATCTATGAGTGTGCCGGTGACTTGTAAACTTTAGAACTTGGCTTGTATACTATTCGAGACCACCATAATAAGTATTATCTATATAATTGGAATGACTTGTCTAAATTGGTAAATTTCTAGGATGACACCCAAATAGCCTTTATATGTTATGTGATATTAACTAACTACATTGGTTAGTTAACCCCCGTATAAACCTTTTGTTACTCTCACTTTTAGAGTAAGATACCCCTAGAAAAACCCTCAGAGCCATTCCTTTCGTTTCTTACACCTTTGTTATAATGTTTCGTTACACCCTTACACCTTAGCCTACCCTGTAGATTAAAATCCGTGGTTAATTGCTTTAGGCAAAGTGTGTTTCCTTACATTACCTATGTTCGCGTGCGTAATTCATTATCTTTGGTTGAGTCAGGAAATTGCACAATGCAATTGGTATGAAAGTAAATATTGTATATCTTTGAGTTTATTTTTCGTGTGTTTACTACTTTCGCTATTACAGTTATTTCTGAAAGTATGAAGAGTATGGAAAAATTATCCGGAAAAATAGTGATAGAAAAGTTGTGAAATTTTACACATATGTTGATGTCAATAAAAAAAAAATAGAAAAGAAAAAGAAAAAGGAAAAGTTGGAAGTTTGTTTTAACCAACTTATGTAAAGTTTTGTATTAAGTGGTCGATATCACCACTAGTTGTTATATATTATATTTATGGATTGAATGGGAGTTGGCCGTTATGGGAACGCCAACTAAGGTTATTCTTTGATTGAGATCTTGTTGAGTATAATTCGTGTCTACCTAAAGCGTGTGTTTCAAGTGTTAAAGCGTGAGTTATTCAATGATATGAGTCTTATTCATGGGATGGTTGGGAAAGTAATTTACCACACTTAGGATTTTAATTTATCTGTTTTGTTTATTTTTCATTTTACACCAATTTATATCCCAAATATTATCCATACCCTATATCATTCTTCATCCAAACCTTTGATTTATTGAGATTAGGGATTTGAGCAATCTTAAGTATCGTAGTCGTGGATTCGGCTATGTATTTATGATTTTGTCGCCCTTTTTAATATAATATTATTGGTGAAGATTACTTGGTCCTATCTTTAGCCTATTCGAGTTAAGGATTTGAGCAATTGCAAGTATCGTGGTCGTGGATTCGATCATGTATTTGAGATTTTGTCACATTTTCTGGAATTTGAGATCGATAGAGATTAAAAAGAATGATTAACCCTTAACCAACAAACCCTTTTTACCGCTTTAGACTTGTTATTCCTTAGCTTTAGTGGGGGAGATGCGTATACTTGCCAAGCTTATGATAGAATATTCGTCACGACTGGACAGTTAAACGATTAGATTTGCTTTTATCAAAATATTTTATTTTATTTCTAATTAGTTAAGTGTTTGGTTGTGCAATTATGACAAAAACGAATACATGCTTAAATATAAAAATAAATCCTAATATCTTTTAGGATACATTTTCATAAGATTAATTCTAAGGTTTACTTGGGGACAAGTAAAGTTCAAGTGGGGGGATATTTGATGAACTCAAATAAGTACATTTTATTATCATCGTTTATCCTATTTATTTGACTTGTTTTATTATATTATATATGAGAATTGATACGTTAATGTTTACTTTTGTAATTCTCAGGTAAAAACAAGTATTATGTGAAACTTGGCGATTTTGGACTAATTATGGAGCAAAACAAGCAAGTTGTTAAGAGTCTACTGAAATGTACAAGATCAAGATCATTCTGCTCCAGATACGCCGCAACATACTTCGTACATACGGCGCATCACTATCAAGATTTCACAAGTGACAATCCAAGACAGCAAAGGACATGCGCCGCATAGAGAGATGGAGTTACGCCGCATCTTAAGGCGGTGTACGAATATTCCTGAATATATTAATCTTGGACCCCACGCGAAGTTAAGTCAATGCGCCGCATCTACTTATCCTATGCGCCGCATCTAACCCTCAGACAGAAACTATAAATACCCCAAGGCCAGACGAATTTCGGGACACTTAGGGACTTTAGAGACCGAAGACAGAAGAAACCCTAAGACGAATTCAGACGTATTAGCAACACAAGACACACCCTAAACGAAGATACAAGAGCTGTAAGAAGGTCCTGCATGTATTCAATTCATTAAGTAGTTTTGTTTTCTTGTATTAGTACACTTTAATTCATCAGGATTGATGGGCCGATTCCATGTGACTACGGAAAACCATGGGCACCCCTTAAAATTGCTTTCCCATTAATTAAAGTTTATATGTTGATGTCTTTGGTGACTTTTATTAGTGCATTGATAACCTCTGTGTCTAGCTGAGCATTGCTTGGGTCGCCATGCCCCTTCCTCGCCTATCTATTCTAGCGTATACGAAACGTGGGCATCACAAGTGCTCAATATTCTAGGATAGTGGGATAGACATAAGTGATCATTAAGGGTTTACTCGCCGATAAGATTAGAGCCAACGAGAAAGGGTTAATTATATACACTTCATATAAAACTAGCAATAAAATAAGTGACAAGCTACTTAATTATCAGGACAGGTCTTCTTATTGTCTCAAGTATCTATCTGTGTACGTGTGTGCTAATCGCTGATTCGTGCTCATTAGTTTAGTTTATATTTAATCATAACCAAACCGTGCCAGTCTCTCAGGCTGAACCCCCTTGCGTTAGATTAGGTTGTATAGCTAACCTAGGATATTAAAATACTGATTAGAATAACTAGATAATACGTTCCACTCTTAGTGATCGACACTCTACTTACCATTATATTCATACTGACCGGGTACACTGCTCGTTAAAGTGTGTGTTTTATTGATAAGTCGGCTAAATATAAATTTAAAACTTGAGTAGGCATTAATACTGCTAAAACCACAACGACATCACGCGCGCACCAAGTCTTTGGGGCCGCTACCGTGGATATAAAAGAATTAGAGCAATACACACGCACATCAATTCTTATGACCATGAGGTGTCTGACATAGTCGGTGATTTCCCTTGCTTTTGTTAAGCATATTAAGGTCCCCTCTGCACTATTAGGTTATGCCTTAACCTTTCCATTCCTATGAGGAATCTGGTGGTTATTAACCACAAGTATAGGGAATTGTCCATTTCATTCTAATAATAAGATTCGTTCTGCTAAATTGTTTCCTTTAGAAGGATGCGATTTCGATGTTATTCTAGTATGGGTCGGTGGACTGGGCCTCAAGATGCCAACTACTTTCATACTACGTCTCACCTTTGGCGTTTTGAACAATCCTAAATTCCTTACCATGATTTCCGACTGATTAACCGTTGTTATCATTACTACCCTGAAAACTCGCACATTATTCTTCGCAGTTGTGAAGGCTTTTCTAGCACATATTTAATACACCGTTGGATAGATCTTCCCTTGAAAGTCACTTTGCAATATGAATTTTCTCGATGTGATTCCTGAATGAACCACCAAGATTTCCACCCGAATGTGAAGTTGATACGGCATGGTACTAAGAGATTGTTTAGTCACGATTCGAGGTGGAATATGATACCAATAAAGGCATGATTATATGATGCAAGTATTATGATGCCTGATCAACGTGATAATACAAACATCATATGACTTGAACTTATTGGGAGCATAAGATATCTTGAGAAGTGCCAGAACAGTAAGGTCTGATGAGACAGAACTCTATCCGTATGGAACGACGTGTTGCCTGAATCTGAAACTCCATATTGAATGACACCATTTAGATGGGAAGAACTGAAGGAACAGCTTGTAAGTGGTTTTAATTGTCCGAGTACACCTCCGTGGACTACCCCGGTTTTATTCGTAAAGAGGAAGGATAGTAGTAGGAGATTATGTGTTGACTTCTGGAAGCTGAACCGTATTACTGTTAGAAACCGTTATCCACTACCTCAAATTGACGATGTATCTGATCAATTTTAGGACGCGAAGATTTCTTTTAGATGGATTTATGGCTTGAAGATATTCCTAGAACTGCCTTTCGTATTCATTACGGCCACTATGAGTGTTAGTGATGCCAACAGTATTGGCTAATGCTCTGACCGTTTATGGACTTGATGAATCGTGTCTTTCGTGAATATTGGGACAAATTTGTCATAGTATGACATCTTGGTGTATTCAGAGACGAAGGAGAAACATGAGGATCATTCTCGTATTGTGTTAGAAATATTGCGTTAGAAGAAGCTTTAAACAAAATTCTCGAAAGGGTGATATTGTGGTTGGGAGACGAGACGTTCTTAGCAGATGGTATCATTTTGGATCCTGCGAAGATTGGGATTATCACTAAATGGTCAAGACCGACGACAGTTACTGGGGCTAGAACCTTTGAGTCTTGCAGAAGGATTGTTGAAGATGTTCACAACTAGCGTTATCATTGATGAAGAGTATAAGAAGAGAGGAGAAGTTTAGTTGGGATGAGGAACGAGAACTGAGTTTGAAGAGCTGAAATAGGAATTAGCTTCTAGGTGGGTACCAATTTTGGGAATGATTTCAAGAAGAGACTTGGTTATACACTTGTACAACACAGGAAGGATATCGCTTATGCATCAAGACAACTAGAACCGTAGGAGGCGGAATATCCAACACATAACTTGGAGTTGGCAGCAGTGATCGTGTCAGAGATTCGGGTTTTACTTCACAATTCCAGGGAGAATTACAGAAGGCTTGAGGAATCAGACTCAAGTTAAGATTTCTTTTCACCCTCAGATAAATGGACAGAAGTAATTAACTATTCGAACTTTAGAGAATATGTTAGGATCTTGTACTTTGGTAGGGATGGAAGTATAGAACATATTTTGTTGGAAGGGGGTTATAGTGACTAGAAGGATAGTTTCCATGGTAGAGGAACTTTGGAATTTTAGACCGGGGGTTGTGTGTTCTTGGGGTATCTCCGTACCGAAGGGTTAGACGTCCTGACATAGATAGAGATTTATTCAGTGATTCGTTAGTCCTTAAGTTCGTTCTTATCATTACGGATATTCTACCCGTATCCTTATGCATTGTATACGTTCGATAATTCGATAATTTCTTCGTTGATCGTTTGTACGTTTCCTTGATTCGTTCAGAATTTTAGAATAGGATTGTGAAAATTCCTACCGTTTAGCATTGCCTCCGTATTTATCTCATGTTCATATCATGCTTCAGTTCATGTATCTCATTTGAGATATCTCAGTTATCATCCGTCGCATGTGGTTTCGAATCCGTTGGATCAGATTTGTTTTTGTTCTGTTGAGAGAGTCTGAGGCTATTTTGGACCGTGAGGATCGAGTCATGAGAAACAACCTTTCCGTTTGATAAAATTGTTTTCACTTCTTCTCGTAATCTGGTACGTTTCCGTTTAATCGTTTCACTTCAATTTCAAGGACGAAATTTTCTTTTTAAAAGGGAAGAGTTGTAAAACCCTAAATTCTGATTTCACATTTTTCCATCTAATTTGAAATTTTAATCTAAGTTATGAAATAATTAATAAGATATTTAAAACCATATGTTATATGTTAATAATACATGGTATGTATTTAATCCTAAGATAACTAATAATAAAGATTTGTGCAAATCCTCTCCTAATTCCATTCAAATCCCCCCCCCCCCCCCCATTTTTAGCCTTAAACCACGACACACATTAAAGACACAATAATCAGTATTAATAACTTTCCAAAACTTATACACGCTCCTCCTTTATTTTCTATAAGATCCGGCTCCCCTATTTTCTTTTCCAAACGACACCAAAGAAAAAAAATATATATAATCGGCCCATCTTTCTCCTCTCTATACCGAACCCTAAACTCTCCCCCAAATTCAGATTTTTCTCTCCCAAACTCAAGGAGGAAGAAGGTGTTAAATTGTGTTGTTGATTCGTAGTTTTGGCCTTGTTTCTTTGTCTCGTAAATCTACCATAAGGCAATCATCATCTCCCTTTTTTTTTCAATACATACGACACACATATATATATGAAATCAGATATGAAAACATGTAATACGAATCATCTTAATCATGCTTTGGTGTACTCCCTGACTCGTTAATATATGTAACATGTATAACTAACCATATGCTACATAAAATCATGAAAACCATAATATATATGTCGACTTTTGTTTGGTTTCTCTCTATTTGGATCAGTCTCGTTTCTAGCCCTAACATTGTTGTTGAAATGAGTATTAGATTATTAATAGCACAATAATTATGACCTAAAACCTGGGGAAACCCTTAATCTATTTAATATAGGGGCGTGCATGACTAATAATGAGGGTTAGGGTTTGGTTTTATGATTTTATGTGATTTGTGTGTCTCGTTATTTTGTTTTTGTATGTACGATGTGTGTGTTGATCATAAAGGGTTGTGAAACATGTGTGTTATGTGTTTAATTGAGCTTATAAACATGTGTACTAATCGGATTTAAAGGAATAAGGATTAGGGATTAGTTTTCTGTCTCACTGCATGCTGTCCAGATTTTTGGGTCGGATTAAAGGGGTCTAATTTGATGATGCCAATGTGTTTTTGCAAGATTTTTGAGTCTAAAACTAAGTTCAGGATGTGTGCTATCTGGATATAAAATTTCATAAATTTTGGAGGCCGGGTAGGTGAATTTCTGATTTTTTGAACATTAGATGTCAATCCTGAGTTTAGGAGTCTGGAAATTCAGCTAGTATTTTTGAATTTTAATTTCCAAACAGTGATGAGTTAGGAGGTCTCATTTGACAGGGAGAATATTTAAGATGTATAGAACTTACTGGAATTTTTGTAGATTTTTATGAAGGGTTCAAATGGGTTAAGCAAATACAAACTTTCGGGGTATACCTGCAGTGCACTTTCTCGGCAGGTTTGGGAAAACGATTGTTGAAATGGTACTATCACTTTGAAATAAAATCTGGGGAAATTACTGTAAGTGCCCAACATGTATTAGTATTCATGATAAATATTTGAGCTCCTCAGTAAACACTTGAGTATGGTATAAAATTCATAAATAAAGGGACCAGAATATGATAAAATTTGAACTATGTTATAAGTTAGGGTTTTAGTTTAACCTAACCCTATTTAATGTGTTTTGACCTAAATTACATTTGTAACGTTAATACGGATACTCTTAAACATATGTTAACCTAACTTCAGTAATGAAACCCTAATCACAAATAATGAATAACTATATGTATTTAAGAATCAGTTATGACAATTAATGACCTTTAAAACGGACTCCTAAATAATAATTGATCCATAATTCATGTAGATTCTCTGAAGAAGGAGTGATTTCCGTCCCTGTGTTCATTTCACTTCGTTTCCTTTCATTCGCGTTAAGGTACAGATATTCCGCCCTTTCTCAGTAAGGGTATCTCGTGACTTAATTCCTTGATGTTTAATATTCCAAATATGATCCATTTGATATTCGTTTGGTTGTTTTGTGTGATATGATTCGTTCGTTATCTTTTGTGACTTCAATATTCGCATTTGAATCCTTTGATACTTTATAATGCATTAGATATTATGACTTTTATGAAAAACCTTTTTGAATATATATCTTGATGATGGTTTTGGGAAATACTATTTTAAAATGATTTCTATGAATACGAGGTAACACCATTTTTTATATAAAGGTTTAATGACTCTCATAAAAACGACTTTTAAAAGAATACTTTCATGAACACAACATTGAAATGATTTTCATAATTACATAATCTGGTTGTACTATATCCTTAAAGATTTCTCATGACTCATTGTTTCCTGATATTTGTTATGCTTTGATCCGTATTTGTCTAGTTATTTGTTTGATTATTCGTTTCATGCTATATTCTATTCATATAGCTATTATCTGAGTTGGATAATTTAAAATTATCCCTTATCATTATATTGCGTGTACTATGCCTATTATGTTGCCCATATTTGTAGCCAGTCATGGGGAGTCCATGACCTTGCCATTGATGCATCAATGGTATTGACACTATCTGTGGAGGTGGGTTTTAGTCCACAGCGTTCTCACTTATGCTATATAGCAATAATGGCCGCCATACTTCTTATTATTATATTAACATACGTATGCATAGTCTCGAACTTGTATATGTATATCTGTTTTGCAGGGAGCGTATGGATGCATCATAGGTACTTTGTTTAGTTCAATTATTTAGTGAATGGATTGTGTGTGTGTCATACACCCCATTTCACACTAGTACTATTGGAGTCTGCAGCTCCTATGTACAATTTGCTATGATATGATATATGTTTGTTACTTGGGCATTTCCTTGTTATGATTGTTATCCGTTTCATATTCCTTGTTATGCTTTGATTCCATTATCATATATCCCATATTTCATTGATATCTTGTTCAGCAGGTTCTCGTGGTTCCGTTTCACTTATCCGTTCATTTTACTACTTATTGTGACTTATATAATTTTTATCCAGCAGATCCTTATGATTTCATTTCAGTTATTCTTTTGCTTTAGTTATCCATTTGTATATATCTGTTCACTGGGCTTTTTAAGCTCAGCCGCATTTTCTTTTCCTGCGGCAGGTTCTAAGAGGGAGGCTGGGATTCGAGTGATGAGTGCTTAGGAGCTCTTAGTGGAACACCTTGATAGCTTCCCATGGATTAGAGATGCATTTAGAGTTTTTCTTTTGGATTTTGTTTGTATTTTAGTATGGAAGTTTTAATGTTCAGATTTAGTACTTTATCTTTTCCTTAGAATACCTTTGTAAACATTGTATTATTAAAGTCTTCCGCTTGCGTATGTTCTGTTTGACGCCATAAATGTGTCATTTGACCCGTTCTTGGATGGGGGTGTTACACAACTGGTCATTCTACTATGTGTAAGCCTACTATTGGATGGGGGTGTTACACAAATGGTCATTCTACTACCTACAAGCCTACTATACATTACTTCAAAATATAAGACATCAAAATATACATAGAAAGCCTTCAAAACTATACAATAACACGCCTATACAATAATACAATGAGGCTTTGGACAGACCCCAAAAGACCTCACGAGAGGCTGCAAAAAATTAAGTTCTGGAGTTATTGTAACAAGGGAGAGTTAAAAACATAAGACAGTCAAGAGTGTTAAAAGACTAGAGTTTAAAGCTACCAAATACATAACACTTAAATACATAACATCGTTTTGACATAACAACTTACCAACATAACTTAAACCTTCAACTTTTTGGGGGCAGGCACATACCACTAATTCCTGTTCTTGCTTAAGGAACCCACCTTTTCTCCAAGACCAAGTACGACATTTGTAATTCTTTTCATACTTTTTGGTCTTTTAAGCTCACTTTCAGGAGCTCTAAGAACAAGGGTGCCAACAGTTTTGAAGTGGAAGCCTTTCCCTTCCCCCATTTCCCCTAGAAGTGGAAGCATTTCCCTTCCCCCTTTCCCTTGGAAGTGGAAGCCTTTCCCTCCCCCTTCCCCTTGAAGTGCAAGCCTTTACCCCCTTTTCCCTTTTCTTTGCTGACCCTAGAAGTGTCAGCCTTTCCCTCCTTTCCCTCCTTTTTGTTTGTTTCATCATCACTGTCAGAAGAAATGACAATATCATCATATGAAGAAGTAGAATCATCACTGTCTTCGAGTATCACATCATCATCAGCTTCTGGTGCCTTTAGTGCTCTTGAAGTTGAAGTTAAAACAACTTCTGGCATAATGGTTATGTGGATTGGGAGAAAGTTCTTCAAATCATATTCAGTGACTGAGTACTTAACATCATGCAGTAGGGGTGTTTGGTGACCATTTGTAAAGAAAATGACCATTTACAAAAGGGCATAACTTACACCATTAAATTAGCAGTAATCTAGTTAGACCCATCTAGTTATGGTGTTTGAAAAAGGGCCTAACTCAGGGACAGACCCACTTGGGAGTCGGGTGTGGCCCGTCACGAAGTGTAAATTCTTTGAAAAAAATGTTGTTTTTTTAGTGCGTGCAACCCCCCAATAATATTTACTGCTACTTCAATTTATTTCAAATCTTCTTTATGTTTCAAATTTTAGTACTTATGATTGAAAATTTTTGTGCAAAACTCTTCTTAAAAAATTTGTGCAACACCCATCTAAAATTCCTGGGTCCGTCTCTGGCCTAACTCACACCATTGTACAGAACAATGCAACAGATTACACTAACCTTTCGCAACCTCCAGTTCATTGTACCTTTTTTGCCATAAATCTTCGAGTATCACATTAGCAATGGCATCGTCTACTTGCCACTTATTCTCATATTTAGCCCAAACATACGCAATCATATAATCATTTACTACCAGTTTGCTATAATCCTTATCCTTTAAAGAATTTGTCATTGAATGATTTTTTTTTTTTTTGTTTTTTTTTTTTTTTTTTTTTTTTTTTAATAAAAAATAAATATTATTTAGGGTCACAAGAGGTGGTTGGGACATGTCACATGCAAAGGGATCTTTATGTTTTGGATTACTTTAGAGACATTCATGATAACACATCATCTAGTGTGGATTTGTCTTCATTTTTGGTTGAACCGTTCTTCTTCAACATTTTATTAATGGCATTCTCGTTTGGGTCATGTCTCCGGTTCTCTTTTACGATCTTTAGCATCTACAGGAGCGCTAGAAAAGCTATACGCTCATGATATTTCTGATTGTAATGGTTGTAAACTTGCCAAGTTCTCAGCATTACCGTTCAGCAATAGTGTTTCGTATTCTAATGCTCCATTTTATATAGTGCATTTTGATGTTTGGGGACCTTCTCTTGTATTCACAAAAGAAGGTTCCAGATATTATGTTTCATTTATCGATGATTTCACTCGATATACTTGGGTTTATCTAATGAAGCGTAGGTTCGATTTTTTATTTATTTATTTATTTATTATATATATATTTTTTAATTTTTAACAGTTTTCAAAGAAATAAGAGCTCTTGTGGAAACTCAACAGTTGACGGTCATAAAATGATTTCGTTGTGATTTGGGGGGTGAGACAGTTAGATCTTTTTTGGTGTCCGCTGATGTTCCAAGTGTATTTTGGGAAGAAGCGGTTCTTACAGCCACATATATGATTAATAGAATTCCAAATGCGCTTAATTCTGGTTTATCTCATTTTGAGAAGTTGTATGGAACTTTGTCAGATTAATCCTCATTGCGTGTCTTCGGTTGTACTCGTTTTGTCCTAAAATCACATGTTGAGTGTACGACATTATCTACGAAATCCAGTTTATGTGTGTTTCTGGGTTATGGTATTAGTCAAAAGGGATATCGCTGTTATGATCCGGCCAATCAAAAGTTGTATACATCTCGCCATATTGACTTTTTAAAACACATTCGGCACTATTATGTTCCTGCTAGTTCACATAATTTGACACAATCCGAACTCATAAAAATTAATCCCTTCAAAGCAAAAAATGTAGTAATATGTTTCGTACGAAACAAAAAGTGTAATATGTTTTGTACGAATACTGATACCAATGCGATACGGCGAGATCTAAAAGAAACATGGAATTTAAAACAAAAGTCAGTGCTGATATCACGTATGGGTATTTGCACCGATACGTTTTTATATAAACATATTAGAAAGCATGAGTATTTCAAATTGTTCTACGTAGTATTATTTTTAGGACTTGTATAAGATAAAGATAATAGAGAAAATCTTTTGATACATCTCCAAAATTATAATGGGATAATTTTAAAAGTAAACCAAACACAAATGGGCGGTACCCTATTTACCCCGAAATCCGAAAATAATTTTGTTGCCCAGGGCAACCGGCAATTTTTTGGGCAACTGAAGGATTTTCAGTGTATTTTTTGGGCAACAATCGCCATTTTTTGGGCAACTGAGGACATTTTTTGGGCAACCGGGGTATGGTATAGACCATTTGATGTTTGGTCTATTTTGATAATTATCCCCAAAATTATAATTGCAATTTTTGTTTTAAAAAGTACATGCGCATACTTGAGATATCCGTATGTCACTACGTATGTATGACTATGATAATAGTTTGGGAAGCAAATAAACAAGCATGACGCTAAATTAAAAGCTAATACGGATCTATTAGAAAGTGAGAAAGTTTAAAAAGTGTAAAAAGGCATTCAGAATTTGAAATGTGTCATTTCAACTTATTTTATTCAAATAATCCATCCAGGGGTAAAATGGTAATATGACCCGTTTTTTCTTTTTACCCTCGAACTTAAAACGCATATAACTCACAAACGAAAAACTTTTAGAAAAAACCAATTTCACCACAATTTTTAAAATTTAATTCTCTTTAATTTGGTATAAATCTTGTTAATTATTTCAAAACTTTTTTTTTACATATTAATTGAATCTTGATTTTCTTGATGTTTTTGCCATTTTCGAACCTATTTTTTACATTCAAAATTGTCGAATCATAAAATATTTAAAACACGAAAGTTGTAGACTTTGGTTCACTCTTTACCCAGAATTTTGAATCACTCAAATCCGATATCATATGACTGAGATATAGCACGCTAAAGATAACGTTGTAGTCATATTTGTTGCACATAAGATGTTTGATGAAATGTCTAGCTTAGATTTTTAGTGTTAAAATTACTTTAAATGCACTAATTTTTGTACTACAACGTATCATTTATCATTTTATTAAAGTAAGATTCAAAAAGTGATATTTTTTAAACGTTAATTTTTTCAAAAAAATATATGTAATGTGTTTTATTGCGTTTTTGATATTAAATTTGACCAATATTATATTCGATTTAGAAAAATTGTAAAACATAAAAGTTATAGATTTTAGGTCAATCTTTACTCATGTTTTGTATTCATTCAAATCCAATGTCATATGAGTTAGATATCACACGTTAAAGACGACATTTTGTTCATTAGTTAGTCTTGTTCATCAGTTAGTATTGTTCATCAATTAGTGTTATTCATCAGTTAATCTTGTTCAAATCTGATGAATTGATGAACAATATTAACTGATGAACAAGACAGACTTCTGTTCATCAAAACGAGATTTTGTTCATCAACTGTAACTGATGAACAAAAACAACCTAATAATGAATAAACATATAACTGATGAACGAAAACAATAACTGGTGAACAGAAACATGTTGAAAAGCAATTGACACTAACTGATGAACAAAAGTGACACTAACTGATGAACAAAAACATGTTGAAAAACAATCGAAACTAACTGATGAATAAAACAACCTAATAATGAATAAAAACCGATGAACGATAACTGATGAACATACTTTTTGCTTGTGACAAATGGTAATTTTCCCAATAATATTTTAATAATAAATGTCAATTTATTATTACTTAACTGTTAAACTAAGCATTTATGTGCTTACATAACTATTACGGGAAGCAAACCCGCACACGGTAACACACAGTAACTCACCAAAACTATTTAATCTCACCAGAAACAGTGAATTTCCCACTTTCTCACATTTACAGACTATAACATAATGAAAGTGAGAGGTTATCTCACTTTTCCTGAAAAACGATACCATACGCGTACTGACACCACATTAGTAACCGTTTAATCTCATGAATTATTTTTTGAGTCTGTAAATTTTATTTCTATACCAGTTTTATAAAAATGTCTCCGAAATTTTATTTGGCACGTTTATATTAAACCGGGGAAGCACGATTTCACCCCATCTCAA
Source organism: Artemisia tridentata subsp. tridentata (assembly GCA_021014915.2). Lineage (NCBI taxonomy): Eukaryota > Viridiplantae > Streptophyta > Magnoliopsida > Asterales > Asteraceae > Artemisia > Artemisia tridentata. The sequence continues at coordinate 353,087,080 of CP139506.1, forward strand.
CGGGACACGGGGTACGCAAACTACACTCTATACACAATAAAACAACACTTATATATTTTTTTAATTCTTATCCCTTCTTTTCTCTGTTATCCACGCCCACTCACACACATACCCACATATTTTTTTTTATCGTCTTCTCCCTTTGGATGTCTTCTCCATCTTCCCAGAAGATGAGCCATCTCCCATCACCATCATCGCCCCTGGATTTATATACTTTCTCCTCTCCCAAGGTTTGCCGTCACTCTCACATATCTATTCCCCAGAGAGTCAACGGTTGTAGAGGGATAAGATGACGAGCATGGAGAGTGATCTAGGCTTCAAACGGAAGTTTTCCAATTCCCAGACTCGAAAGGATGCCGAAACCCTTCCAAACTATCATCTTTTTAATGGCTATTCGAATCTCAGTGGATCCACACAACCAAACTCACTCACTCAAAGTCTTATCGAGATTCAAGGGTTCGAAGGGATTGATTTCATTGGAGGTGTCGATTAACTGGGGTTCGGAGTTGCATTGCTTGGTTTGGATCTGGGTTTGCTCGAATCGTATTCGGGGTTCTAAGTTCTTGATTCGCCTTGTTGACCGTATCCATTGTAAGGGTCGTGAAACTCTTTTCAGTTTATACTTTCGTTAAATTAATTGTTGTTTGATGTGTGACTCATTCATTCATTTTTACGAATTGTGATTGAATGGTTGTTTTAAGTTGTCGAAATGAAACCGAAATATGTTGTTGTTGTTGTGGCTCGTAAAAACTTAACCAAAATCTGAATATTGGCTTACGAATTGGAGGTGTTAGGTTGGTTTGTCTTTGTTCAATTTTCTTATTTGCTCAAGTCGAATTGCTGAGGTTATAAGTCTACTAGGATGTAACTCATAAGTCATATAGAACCTGTTAAAGTTCTCTTGAGTCATTGTTAACTTTTGGTTTAGAACCTGGATTTGTTGTTGTTGTATAACTTTGTGTCGAAACTCTCTCGAGTCATTGTTGTGTTGAACCTGGATTTGGTTTAGGTTAGGGTGTTCTATGGTTGTTCTAGTCAAGCAAAACCACACCCACAAGGGTGTTTTATGGTTTAGTCTTGGTTCGGTTTTACCTCTCGAGGGATCTCAAGAGGCTTGCAATCCCCACCAGGCAGTGTACCTGACCGATGTAGTATAGTGAAGTGGCAAGTACCGGGGGATTGATCGTTCTCTAGGGGAATAGTGTCGTTAGGATTGAAAAACTACTCTAATAGGTCTAAGGGTGAGGGAAGATTCTTTTTGTATTTTTATATTTTAATGAAAGCAAGTAAAATCTCGGGTTTGAAGGAGTGGGCGGAATTAGTTGCTAGTCAACTAACCCAAATAACTACAAATGCAAATAAAATAAAATACTGAAAATGAAAAGGTTGTGAAACTTATATGGGGAGAAATGTGTTTACTTAGATTTCCTTACTCCCTAACTATCTTTTACCGGTTGATTAGTGTGTATTAATTGCGTGGATGACGGGTGTATTCCTTAATACCAATCATGGGGTGGCGTACGTACTTCCCCAACTCTACAAGCTCCTACTTCACTCCTATGTCGAGCCGGCTAAGAAGCTCCTAACATGGGATCACTAGAATTCGCTCATGCATTAAATACAACCATAAAAACCTTGTACGCATTGGTTCATGTTTCTTAAGACGTTCAAGCAAATTACCGTATAGGAGGTTAGCCAGTTTTCTTAAGCCTAACATCGATAAACAATCATCCAATACAATTAATAACACACTAATAACCAATAATCAATAGTTAGGTTTCATTAGATCTAAGCAAACACTAGATAAATCTAGCCTAGCATGTTAATCGAAAGACAAGAACAAGATATAATCAAACAACACATAGACATATTGAATGATTAAATGATTACTTATCTTCAATTAAACATGGGAGATCCAAGGGTGTAAAATCCTTAAAAATGGCAGAAAATTCGTCTTAGGGTTTCTCCTCACAAAGTTGCACACTATGATTAAAAATTGCAAAACTATATATAGAGTTTAGTGGCTGACGGCGTCACGTTGTAGGAGTTGACGCCGTCACCTCGCCGTGGCTAGGGTTCCCGGATGGTCTTCCTGACGCCGTCCCTCTTTAGTCCTCCAAAATCCGCTCTGGACTATCAAGGGTTGACGCCGTCAGAAATGTGCTTGACGCCGTCTCTCTTTAACTTAAACCGTGATGGCCTTGACCACCTTAAAGGGTGACGCCGTCAGACTTTCCATTGTAAAACTCTCTGGTGCGTCACGTGTATTTTGTCATATCCACCTCTTTTGCCAAGCCATGACGCCGTCAGGAGCAATCCTTGACGCCGTCAAGTGTACTTTTCCAGCAGCTTTGGAGACTTTGTCGTTTTCTTCACTTTTATGCTTGAAAAACGTCCAAAATGCTTCCTTTTCCAGATTTCTTCTCCAAAGTACCTAAAATGACAAAAGGAACGATTTAGGGCAATATTTGATCAAATAAATACGATTCAGGGCTTAAATGACCCCTAAAAGCGGTACACTTTTCGCTTCATCAGCAGACACCCATATAGGGTGTGCGTGCCACTGTTTGAGTCTTGTTAGGATTAATGAGATAGCCCCAAACATGCTTCCTTAGCAGCCTAGGCTGTAGGTCATAACTTGCTTTCGAGTGTTGGGATGCAGAGTGGACCAATTGGCACAGGATGCATGATTTGGAGTCAGTGATTGCCGGAGTTATGAGGTCAGAGCAGGAGGATCGTAGGGAGGTTTTGGCGTCGAGGAGACACATTGCACAGTTGGAGTCTACTGTAGGACGGTTGGAGTCTACTGTAGCACGGATGGCAATAGAGTTGGAGTAGCTACACCTTGGGCGTGATTGATTTTAGTTTTCAGTAGTTATGATGTATTTCCACTAAACTGAGTAGTCATCAGTTAGTGGCAGTTGTATTCTTCCGTTATTCGAAACTTGTACTATTCTCTTGTGTATTTTAAGCTTGTAATTTTGTGAACATGTATTGATCCTAATATATAACAAGCTCGGTTGATTACCCTATTGTGCAATTTTCTCTATGATTGATCTTATTTATATACTCTACCTATGGTGATTACACACTTGTGCGATAACAAACTCTCCGAAACTCAATTGTCTTTATCTTTTGTTGTGATGCTGCAAAATGCCTCCTAAGAGAAAGACAAACAGAACTACTCGTGCGCAACCAACTAACCCAGGCCCAACCAGGGCTACTGTAGCAGCTCCACCTGTGGACCGAACAATGCTTGATCAATTAGTAAAGGAACGGGTGGCAGCAGCACTGGCTGCAGCAAACAACTCGACTACTGATGTTGGGAATTCGAGACCAACAAACAACAACACTCGCGGTTGCACTTACTAAGAATTCCAAAAAATCATGACTGGAGGTTTTGGAGGAACCGAGGGGGCAGTTGTTTTAGTCAGATGGATTGAGAGGTTGGAAACTGTATTCTGAATATGTAGTTGTTCGGATGAAGACAGGGTTAAGTTCGCATCATTTACTTTCCTGGATGCTGCCTTAACCTGGTGGAACAATTATCTGAAATCGGCTGGCTATGACACTGCTTATGCAATGTCATGGGAAAACTTCAAGGTGATGGTACTAAAAAAGTATTGCCCTCGCAATAAAGTTAAGAAGTTGGAGGTTGAGTTTTGGAACCTCAAAGTGCAGGGTACCAACATGGCTGTGTATAATCAACGTTTCCAAGAGCTTGCTTTGCTATGCCCCGATATGGTCCAGACTGAAACCCGTCTACTAGAAAGGTACGTTGGAGGATTACCCCCATCCATTAAGGGTAATGTCACTACCTACAAGGCTGCTGATCTCCATGAAACCATGGAAGTAGCCAACAAATTAATGGACCAAGTGATCGAGGATTCGGTTGAAACGGGTGTGACTAACAAGAGAAAATGGGATGATCACTCCCGAAATAGCAACAACCACCACTCCAACAAAAGACAGCAGGTTGCTAAAGTGTATGCTGCGGGACAAACAGAGAAGAAGGTGTACACATGAAACTTACCATTGTGTAATCGTTGCAAGTTGCACCATAAGGGTCAGTGCATGGTCAGATGCCACAAATGTCAAAAGATAGGACATATGACCCGTGATTGCAAAACAAGACCCCTTGCAACTGCACAAGTTGCACCAACAAACAACCCGAAGGCTAAGATAACATGTTTTGGTTGTGGTGAGAAAGGGCATTACCGAAGTGAATGCCGAAAGCCCAAGAATCAGGGTAATGGTGGAAACAGAGGTTACCAAGGTAATCAGGGTAACCAAAGGAATCAAGGAGCCGGCGGAAACCAAGGAGCTGTTGTGCAGCAAGGAAATCGAGGAAATGATGGAGGAGCCCGCGGGAGGGTCTATGCAGTGGGCAAGGTGGAAGCCCAAGAAGACCCGAACGTCGTAACGGGTACGTTCCTTTTAAATAACCGCTATGCATCCATATTGTTTGATACGGGAGCAGATTGGAGTTTTGTTTCAACTGCATTTAGCCCACTACTTGGTATTGCCCCGACCACTCTAGACAACGTATATAATGTGGAGTTAGCTAATGGGAAAGTAGAAATGGTAGACACTATCATAAGAGGCTGCACTTTAAATCTGTTAAATCACCCATTCAACATCGATCTCATCCGGTAGAATTGGGTAGTTTTTACGTTATTATCGGCATGGATTGGTTGTCGAAATATCATGCCACCATCATTTTCGACGAGAAAATCGTTCGACTGCCTTATGGGAACGAAGTCCTAATCGTCGAAGGCAACAGAAGAGATAGAAGGAACGCGTCGAGACTAAACGTCATCTGTTGCACAAAGGCCCAGAAATACCTCGAGAAAGGATGCTATCTCTTTCTAGCACAAGTCACCGAAAAGAAAGAGAAGGAGCTAGAGGGAAGACGTTTGGAAAATGTACCAATCATGAGAGACTTTCCGGAGGTCTTCCCTAAAGACTTACCTGGACTCCCGCCAAATCGACAGGTCGAATTTCAAATCGACCTAGTGCCTGGTGCCGCACCCGTGGCACGAGCACCTTACCGATTAGCTCCGACAGAACTACAAGAGCTATCAGACCAATTATCGGAACTCTCCGAGAAGGGATTCATCAGACCGAGTTCTTCGCCTTGAGGAGCTCCAGTCCTATTTGTCAAAAAGAAAGATGGATCTTTCAGAATGTGCATCGACTACCGGGAGCTAAACAAACTAACCATAAAAAACCGATACCCACTCCCGAGAATCGATGACCTATTCGATCAACTCCAAGGTTCATATGTTTACTCAAAAATCGACTTGAGATCCGGATACCACCAACTTAGAGTTCGGGAAGAGGATATCCCAAAAACGGCATTCAGAACTCGTTACGGTCACTACGAGTTCCAGGTTATGGCTTTTGGCTTAACCAACGCACCGGCAGTATTCATTGATCTTATGAATCGGGTGTGCAAGCCGTACTTAGACAAATTCATGATCGTCTTTATCAACGACATCCTGATATACTCTAAGAGCGAGAAGGAGCATGAGGAACACCTTAGGCTAATCCTAGAACTACTAAAGAAAGAGGAGTTGGATGTTAAGTTTTCCAAGTGCGAGTTTTGGATACCAACTGTTCAATTTCTAGGTCACGTGATTGATAGTCAAGGCATTCATGTGGATCCTGAAAAGATCGAGTCGATAAAGAATTGGGCAACACCCACAACTCCCACCGAAATACGCCAATTCCTAGGACTTGCAGGGTACTACAGGAGGTTCATCGAGGGGTTCTTAAAGATGGCAAAGCCTTTGACTAAGCTAAACCAGAAAAATGTAAGGTTTGACTGGGGAGATAAAACGGAGGAAGCCTTCCAACTTCTTAAGGATAAGTTGTGCAGCGCACCTATCTTAACCCTACCTGAAGGCAGTGAAGACTTTGTAGTCTACTGCGACACCTCACACAAAGGGTTAGGAGCCGTCTTGATGCAACGAGAGAAGGTGATAGCCTATGCCTCTCGACAACTGAAAACCCACGAAAAGAATTTCACTACACACGACTTGGAACTGGGACCAGCAGTGTTTGCACTTCGAATCTGGAGACATTATCTCTATGGAAAAAAAGTGTGTAGTTTACACCGACCACGAAAGCTAGCAACATATCCTTGACCAAAAGGAACTCAACATGAGACAACGCCGTTGGTTAGAATTGCTCAATGACTATGACTGTGAGATTCGATACCACCCAGGCAAAGCAAAAGTGGTAGCGGATGCTCTTAGCCGAAAAGAACGACCAAAACCGCTGAGGGTACGATCGTTGGGTATGACAATTGTTTCACCTCTCCCATCGAAAATCCTTGAGGCTCAGGCCGAGGCACTCAAGGAAGAAAATAGACCCAACGAGAAGATTTATGGAATGCCTGAGAGTGAGAACGGATTCGTGAAAAGAACATATGGGACATTATGTTTCAAGAACAGAAGTTGGGTCCCACTTTATGGAGGGATACGTGACCTCATCATGCACGAATCCCATAAGTCTAAATACTTTATCCACCCAGGAGCCGACAAAATGTATCTCGATCTGAAGAAACTATATTGGTGGCCCAATATGAAGGCTGACATTGCAACTTATGTCAGTCATTGTTTAACGTGTTCAAAGGTCAAAGCTGAACATCAGAGGCCATCAGGTTTACTTGTACAACCCGAAATTCTCGAGTGGTAGTGGGAACACATAACGATGGACTTTATTACCAAACTGCCAAGGACATCCAACGGTTACGACACTATTTGGGTAATCGTTGATCGTCTCACCAAGTCCGCCTACTTCCGGCCAATCAAAGAAAACGACAGCATGGATAAACTTGCACGATTATACGTAAAGGATATAGTTGCACGACATGGAGTCCCAATTTCTATCATCTCCGGCAGAGATAGTCGTTTCACGTCGAACTTCTGGAGATCGCTACAAGATGCTTTGGGAACTGATCTTGATATGAGCACCGCGTACCATCCTCAAACAGATGGTCAAAGTGAAAGAACCACTCAAACCTTAGAAGACATGCTGCGAGCGTGTGTGATAGACTTTGGAAATGGTTGGGATAGGCACCTGCCGTTAGCCGAGTTCTCGTACAATAATAGCTATCACACAAACATCAAAGCTGCACCCTATGAGGCACTCTATGGTAGAAAGTGCAAATCACCAATATACTGGGCTGAAGTCGGAAAAAGTCAGCTCACTGGTCCCGAACTTGTACAAGAAACTAAAGAAAAGATTGTGCAAATCAAGAGCCGGATGCAAGCGGCTCGAGACCGTTAGAAAAGCTACGCAGACAAGAGACGAAAACCACTTGAGTTCCAAGTTGGAGATCGGGTTATGTTAAAAGTTTCGCCATGGAAAGGCGTTCACTTTGGAAAGCGTGGGAAACTAAATCCCCGATACATTGGACCTTTCAAAATTCTTACCAGAATCGGGCAGGTAGCCTACCGACTCGAATTACCACTAGAACTCAGCTCTGTACACAATGTGTTTCACGTGAGCAACCTGAAGAAATGTCTCTCAGATGAAACAATTTCCATTCCTTTGGAGGAAATCCAAGTTGACGAGAGATTAAATTTCATTGAAGAACCTGTCGAGATAATGGATCAAGAAATCAAACAGCTTAAGAAAAGCCGTATTCCTATTGTTAAAGTTTGTTGGAACTCTCAAAGAGGTCTTGAATACACGTGGGAGCGTGAGGACGAGATCAAGCGTAAATACCCACACCTTTTCTCAAATCAATCGGGTAACTCTAAGTGAAAACCGAGGACGGTTTTCTTTCTAAGGCGGGAAGGATGTGACAAACGGTAATTTTCCCAATAATATTTTAATAATAAATGTCAATTTATTATTACTTAACTGTTAAACTAAGCATTTATGTGCTTACATAACAATTACGGGAAGCAAACCCGAACACGGTAACACACAGTAACTCACCAAAACTATTGAATCTCATCAGAAATAGTGAATTTCCCACTTTCTCACATTTACAGACTATAACATAATGAAAGTGAGAGGTTATCTCACTTTTCCTGAAAAACGATACCACACGCGTACCGACACCATATTAGTAACCGTTTAATCTCATGAATTATTTTCCGAGTCAATAAATTTAATTTCTATACCAGTTTTATAAAAACGTCTCCGAAATTTTATTTGGCACGTTTATATCAAACCGGGGAAGCACGATTCCACCCCAGCTCAACGGGACACGGGGTACACAAACTACACTCTATACACAATCAAACAACACTTATATATATTTTTAATTCTTATCCCTTCTTTTCTCTGTTATCCACGCCCACTCACACACATACCCACATATTTTTTTTATCGTCTTCTCCCTTTGGATGTCTTCTCCATCTTCCCAGAAGATGAGCCATCTCCCATCACCATCATCGCCCCTGGATTTATACACTTTCTCCTCTCCCAAGGTTTGCCGTCACTCTTACATATCTATTCCCCAAAGAGTCAACGGCTGTAGAGGGATAAGATGACAAGGATGGAGAGTGATCTAGGCTTCAAACGGAAGTTTTCCAATTCCCAGACTCGAAAGGATGCCGAAACCCTTCCAAACTATCATCTTTTTAATGGCTATTCGAATCTCAGTGGATCCACACAACCTAACTCCCCCACTCAAAGTCTTATCAAGATTCAAGGGTTCGAAGGGATTGATTTCATTGGAGGTGTGGATTAACTGGGGTTCGGAGTTGCATTGCTTGGTTTGGATTTGGGTTTGCTCGAATTGTATTCGGGGTTCTAAGTTCTTGATTCGCCTTGTTGACCGTATCCATTGTAAGGGTCGTGAAATTCTTTTCAGTTTATACTTTCGTTAAATTAATTGTTGTCTGATGTGTGACTGATTCATTCATTTTTACGAATTGTGATTGAATGGTTGTTTTAAGTTGTCGAATTGAATCCGCAATATGTTATGTTGTTGTTGTTGTTGTGGCTCGTAAAAACTTAACCAAAATCTGAATATTGGCTTGCGAATTGGAGGTGTTAGGTTGGTTTGTCTTTGTTCGATTTTCTTATTTGCTCAAGTCGAATTGCTAAGGTTATAATTCTACTAGGATGTAACTCATAAGTCATATAGAACCTGTTAAAGTTCTCTTGAGTGATTGTTAACTTTTGGTTTAGAATCTGGATTTGTTGTTGCTGTATAACTTTGTGCCGAAACTCTCTCGAGTCATTGTTGTGTAGAACCAGGATTTGGTTTAGGTTAGGTTGTTCTATGGTTGTTCTAGTCAAGCAAAACCACACCCACAAGGGTGTTTTATGGTTTAGTCTTGGTTTGGTTTAATCCCCACAAGGCAGACACCCATATAGGGTGTGCGTGCCACTGTTTGAGTCTTGTTAGGATTAATGAGATAGCCCCAAACATGCTTCCTTAGCAGCCTAGGTTGTAGGTCATAACTTGCTTTCGAGTGTGAGTTGTTCAACTCACATTTGGCTCAAAGGCAACCCATATAGGGCTGCCTTGGTTCGAGTCTCACAAGGACCCTAAAGGGTGTCGTTTGTGCAGGTCTGAACTCACAACCCAAAAAGGGTGTTGAATTGTTTTTCTGAATTGTTCTGACATTAATGAATATTAGATCAAGCCTTTGGTTGAAGTATGGTATTGTGTGGTGAGGCCATGATGTATAACCTAGCCAACAGCCTCACGTGAGTCCTCGAAGTCACCAAGTTGAGTGGTGTCGAGCTCGTCACTCGAGCTCGACATGAAACTGGTGCTAAAACCCATTATGTGTCAAAACTTTGGTTTCTAAAATTCCCAGGTTAACATACCAGTCCTCAGTTGGGCTTGTGTGTTCGTGTGTAAATAAAAACCACAAAGCCCATTTAGTAAAATGGTGTCCCTTGTTGTTGAAGCCTACCAGGCCCAATGTGGGTGCTTTGGTTAGTTAGTGGCAATACAGCCCACATAATCCCCCCCTTTGGCTTTAAGTGGGCCACAACCCAATAAGAGGGAAAGGGTGCGTCTATATTAATTTTGTCGAGTTCATGTGTATGACTAAATGGAAAATCAATATCGTAACCATTGTATAAAAATGTGTACCGACATAGCTTCGTAATAGATTTATTCCACAACTCAATTCCGACTTGTTTCTTTTCACGTAATCACAATTTCGTCATCAATCACAACAAGTGTGAAAACATGTATTGCAACACAAGACACTATATATATAAACATACGATTATAAACTTTTATACGATTGCAACTTATAAACACTAGTCCAAATTTTAACTTATAAATAGTTAACATACTTATATCGCTTAACAACATTTGTAAACACTTAAGACAATATTTTAGAAAATCTACTTAAAGTTTTATAACAAATTATAAAACGGCTATTACATGAACATATATTTTTGGTAACACATGATTACCTCCAGAAATCAATACACATGAACGGGTCATGCCGACTCCTATCAAATAAATATAGTTAACATGTTTTTATTAAAATTTGGCAAACAAAACATTATATATACAACCTTTATAAGCTAGTTTTTCAAATTACAAATCATTTAAATAAAACCATTATTTACACATAATTATTCATCCACTTTAAAATATATAACTATTTATATATTTTTATAACGACTATCTTTAACAATAATGTTTCCATATTCCGACAACGTCTAGTACTATCCGTAATCACTTTTCGTTCATCGTCTTTTGGTTATTGTCGAATCGGAATCCTATTCGTCTCTGATATTTTTATTGTCATACACTTATGCACTTCCAAGAGCCAATACCTATAAATACTTAGAAAACTATTTTTAAACTTAAATGCTGCCACACAAGCAACAATAACATAAACACTTTAAAAACTTTTGAATTAAATTTTGTGGAGTCTTAAACTTAGTCTGTGAACTAAAACATGCCTTACTAATCTAGGTCGCATGTTGGTGCCGTACACTCTCTGATTCACTGCATTCACTGTTTACTCTATTGAGGTGAGTTTATAGCCCCACTTTACTTATACTTGTTTTACAACTATGGGGTGAGAAACATGCAAAACATTTTATGGAACACATTACTGTTTATTTTCTCAAAACTATTGCATAGTTAGCCTAAGCCCTTGAACCCACTGTTATACCCACTTTCATGAACCGTTAGTTCCCATTGGGAAGCATGATTGTTATAAATAGATCTATTGGGGTGACTCCCCTGTTCGGTTGACCAGACGGGTCAATGCGAGCGTATACCAAGTCGGACTACGAGTGTATTGGGTTAAACACTCGCTATGGGCCCCTGATTATTATTTATACACTATATAGTAGCGTACTGAACCATCGTGCCTCGGTTGCAAGAACTTAGTGCTAGCGCGATAGACTATTTTGTATGACATTATATGAGTTGTAATGATCGTACACGAAACTATTGGTCCAACCTTAATGTTTACTGCTTTAATTTAAACCTATGAACTCACCAGCTCGTTGCTGACTTTTAGCATGTTTTTCTCAGGTGCTTAAATTGTCTGATTGTGGCAAGGTATTGGCAAGGCAAGGGTCATAGCCTATTTCCCGAAGTGTTGGCGCACATAACTATGACTTGTTTTGTATGGGACTACTAAACTAATGGGCCTTATTTTTCTGAACATGAAACTCTATTTTAAACTCTATCTATTTGAATGAACATATTTAAACAGAGTATGTATTCTGTTCTTTACTACCTTGTGTTGTGATTTCCAATTTCAGTAGCACCCTCATGACCCGTATGCTTCCGCGATTAGTAAATTTGGGGGTGTTAAATTGCTGAACAAAAAACATGCTAAAAAATATCCAAAACTAACTGACGAACAAAAACATGTTGAAAAACAACCGACACTAACTGATGAACAAAACAACCTAATAATGAATAAAAACTGATGAACGATAACTGATGAACATACTTTTTGCTGAACAAAAGAATGTTGAAAAACAACGGACACTAACTGATGAACAAAACAACATAATAATGAATAAAAACTAATGAACGATAACTGATGAACATACTTTTACTTAACATAAAACATGATGAACAATAACCGACATTAAGTGATGAAGAATAAAAAGAACATAACTTTTTGAATCTTACATTAATAAAATGATTAATGGTGCGTTGTTGTACAAAAGTTAGTGCATTTAATTCAATTTTAATACTAAAAGCCTAGGCTAGACATTTCATTAAACACCTTGTGCGCAACAAATATGACTAAAACGTCATCTTTAATAGATAATATCTCACTCATATGGCATCGAATTTGAGTGACTCAAAAGCTTGTGTAAAGAGTGAACCAAATCCTACAACTTTCATGTTTTAAGTTTTTCACGATTCAACATTTATAAGGGTAAAAAATATGGTCAAAAATGCCGAAAAATTAAGAAAATCAAGACCCATTTGATATGTAAAAAAAAATTTCGAAATTTTTAACAAGATTTATACCAAATTAAAGAGGATTAAATTTTAGAAATTATGGTGAAATCGGTTTTTTCTAGAAGTTTGTCATTTAAGAGTTATTTGCGTTTCAATTTTGAGGGTGAAATATAAAAACGTGGAAAATGACCAATATAACCCTAGGCGGATTTTTTGAATAAAATAGATGGGAGGACACATGTCACATGATGAGTGGCTTTTTACACTTTTTATTTTTTTTATCACTTTGCAATTGATCGCAACTCAAAAACTTGATACGTGCACAAGTATATATATTATATATTAGTGAATGGAAAACCCGACCAATTGGTAAATTCAATCTCTAGCCAAGATTGATCAAACCTAAAGATCAAAGTTTTTCAAACAAAATATAAACCGGAAGAATTGGTTATTCCCGGGTCGTGATTGTTCCGAACGAATCGTGAATGAAACGGTGAATTTTTTTTGTGATCGGGTGATTTGATTAAAAGTGGAATTTTGGTTTTATAACTAAAATCATAAAACATAAACTAAAAAGTAGCCAAATAACATATAAAAAGATTAAGCTAAGTGCAAATTACCAAAAACGCGATTAAAACTAAAAACGAGCCTTAAAATGTGCTAAGAAAACCAAAATCTTAAAAAACTAATCTAGATGTGCAAAAATAGTTCCAAAAAGTCCTAAATGATAAAAAAGAATTTTAGAAAAAAAGATTTGTATTTTTTTGATTTTTATATAATTTTTTATGAATTAAAAACACTTTTGAAATAAAAAATATATAAAAAATACTAAATTAAAGAGAAAATTTTTGAAAATTTCGAGAAAAGTACTTTAAGTGATAAAGGTCCTAGGAAAAATAAGAAAAAAGTTCACTGCTTATTAGAATAAGCAGTTAAAAAGCAAAGAAGAAAATAAGCTTAAATTTAAGAATTTGGTTAAAAGATTAACCAATGCACCCTTGGTCAGAAAAGACCCAAGGGCGCAGATGGTGTGGGGTGTGTGTGTAAAAGGTTGAGGCTGGTGAAGTCCCAGGTTCAAGCCTCGGCTCACCTTGGACTTCTCATTTCCCTTTTTATTTTTATTTTTTCAAAATATCTTTTTGGAACTTGTAAATTAGATAAAAATAAGAACTTTTTGTAAAAACAAAATTTTTAGAATTAAGAAAATAAGCCAGAAAAAGCTAATACTAGCGGACTGCTTATAAGGAATAAAATAACTAAGGGTGGACTGATAAGCTCACACACAAGCTTCTATAAGCTTGTGTGAGCAGAAATAAGCTATAAATAACTAAAAGCTATCCTAAAAACCAAAGTAAACAGAATAAGCAGAACTAAGCTAGCTAATAAGCACAGGAAAAGAAAATAAGCAAATAAGAGAAAAATGCTAATCCAAACAGCCCTCTCAGGCACTTTTGAGCTAAAAATTAAGCACTAAGATCAAATAGAAAATCCACAAAAGCTGAATACAAATAAAGTTCTGTAGGATGTTCACTAAACATATAACATGTATGGATTGTGATTTGGCCGAATAGAAGAAGGTTTTCTTGAGAGAGAAGTAGAAGTGTTGGGAGCCTTTGTAGAGAGAGAAATTAATGTGTGTAAGATTATGATGAAAGGTCCAACCCTTCCCTTGTGTGGGAAGGGCTTTATATAGTACAACATATGGTGTCGTGTGTGGGCTGTGGAGTAAGCTGACAGAGGGTAAAGACCCGACCCACTCCACGAATACTTTAACAACTAAACTATTACTAATATTACTAATAAACCTATGAGCTAGTTAATGCTAACAGATACTCGGGGTGACCGAGTCTTCATATGAATAATTGTATTCCTAACAATCTCCCCCTAAGGGAGGTCACCCCGGAAATAATGTTTTGAATTCTAGCATTTTATCATATGACAATGACTTCCTAGCTCGTAGTTCTTGATTCTTCAAAGTCATTCATCTTTGTGCGTTCAGCAGTGAACTTTTGATGACTGATCTCTTGTCTTGGATGATCTTTGAGGTTTCTTTGAGAATATCATCCAACATATGTCTTCAAGTCATCATGCAACATCGTCTCCATATGATATTGTGATCCTTGAGTCGACATGCTCACACTTTTCTGAATCATGATTTTCAGCCTCAGAGTTGCGGAAGCAGTGTTGAAGGTCTTTTAGATATCATGACTTCTTTAATTATGATGATGAAGTATAAGCATGGAGTGATGTATCGTCACCTTTTCGGCAATCAGCAGCAACCGCTAGGTATTCCTGTATACGAAAGTTAGCAATAAAACACCCAACACTTATAGGTTTGGATTTCGAGATTGTTAACAACATAGTGTGAAAACTTTCTCTAATCCTTACCAAGGCCGTTCCTGAATTGGAAACCCTCAAGAGGGTTTACAAGATCTACCGTAGTACATCAACGATTAGGTGAGTCGCTGGAGTTCACTCCACGACTGTAGACCGTTTGAAACCGCCGCGACCACTAAGCGTAATCCACAAGGAATTACCGAAGTGACCTGCTTTCAGGGCTGTTTGATGTTGACCCTGGCAGGAATTTCCATTCAATCACTGAGAATTACATTTGTAACTTCTCTCATGAATGTTCTGGCAGATTGCTAAGATCTGCGTAGGACTCATTGAGTATACACCTGGTGTCCTTAATGTTGAACAACCAGTATAGAAGTAACATGTGTTCCTATGAGATCTTATGATGCATCTCTTGGCTCTTGTTTCAATATCAACTTAGCTCGTAATGAGCAGTCGATAGATTATGCAGGGTTCCCCGTGAGAATGAAACAAGTCCTTTTAAGAGAACTTGAGTGGCTAGAAGGTTTAGTGCAGTGCGTCACTGGGTCCATGACGTCTTGTCTTCAATACCGGTGTTACCTTAGTAACCACCAGTAGTATATGAATTGAACCCGGTTTCTGCCCTAAGGTTGAATGAATGGAGGGCTATTTCTTTTCACCCTTTCTCATTTCTTTTCTTTTTAATTCTTCAACCCCTTCTATCTCCTTTCTCATATTACTCCTTTTTAATCATTCCTAAGGACTTCTATTCTAACTAGAGGATTATCCCTGGGCAGATCCCTCCGGCTCTGGCGGATCATAGGACGGTTTTTCCTAACCTTAGCCACCTTATAACTTCATGACTATCCTATGTTGCCGTTAACCAAATCCTTGAAAAATCTCTCAAAGTGTTCATGATTATGAAACACATTTTGCTAACACTTTGAGAGTTTTATGATTTTCAAAGGCTCCCCCTCAACATGCGCTCATATGTTTTAATTTTAAATTTACACATGTTGGGTGGAGTTCGCACTTTTTGAATTGATCCACTTTCAGTGAATATGACCGATTCGAGACACGCTTACATCACTAGTTAGACTAGCTTGAAATTATTACCCGGCCTGGTCACATCCATTGAAAGTTTCTCAAAACGGTACACTCTACTCAGACACATCCTCTTCGAGACACACTTACATCACTGGTTGAACCAGCTTGAAATTATTACCTGGCCAGGATATGTCCTTTCGATTAATGACAGTTTGTGTTTCGTCAATTCATTGGTAAAGTCTGAGTCACATGAGATGTCGTATCCTTTCAGCAGTCGTGCCATTTGCTCCCCTTCAATATGTGCGTCGATATATGAAAGAGTTTAGCACATATGGGAGAGCTTACACTTAAGTCCAAAGATCACATTTTCATCAGGTTTCATATTTAAATCACATTCTCTCCCCCGATCAAAAATTTCAAACCTTTTGGAGATTTGTGATCCCAATTGATTTAAATAAGTTTAAAAAATTTGGGAGAAAATGTGGTCAGATTTGATATATTCTGATGATGGTGCTTACTATGCTCCCCTCAAACCAAGAGAGAGTGTCACTGCTGATGTTGCACAAAGTTTAAAACGGTGTCAAAATTTTGAACAAATACTCTCCCCCTCAATTAATGACCCGTTTTCTATTTAAAGAGCTGTAGTCATTCAATTGAGCGTGAAGCATTTGTGAAAATTTAAGTCCAGTTACCACCTTGTGAAACACCAAAACTCTCCTGAAGAATCATAGATGTGAAGAGTTTGTGGTGTAAAGAATACTTCTCTTCTCATACAAGAAATGATGCACTGATTCGTACATCACGTCGGATAAACATGGATATAAAGTAATCCATGCCCGGGTGAACATCACCCTGTTGGAGGAACAGCTGTCATTTTGGCGACATGCTTTCCCCATAATAAAACGCTGGTTGCTATCTGGAGTAATAGCAAGCCATTGAGACATGTTTTAACAGGTAAGTGTAACTTCTGCTCGAGCTTCATTTAAAGACCCGTGTCATTATTGAATGACATTTCTAGGACTGTAAATGTTATCGATAAACAGAAGACATGCCTAGAGGAACTATTTTTGGTATTTTTTGTGTTTTTCAGATTTTTATGGTTTTTATAGGTTTTATATTTTTCTATTTTCTTTTTGTTTTAGAATATATACAAATATATACAAGGATATGTGAAGCAAATCCTTTACTCCTCGTTTTCTTCTTGAAGACCCTTGAGTGTTTCTGGAGTCAAACTCTTCATGCCAAGTCGTGGGAGAATAAATTGAAACCGTTCTCTCGGAAGTGCCTTAGTGAAGATATCAGCCAACTGAAACTCGGTCCTCACGAAGTAAAGTTCAACCACCCCTTTTTCAACCTGTTCCCTTATGAAGTGATGTCGGATGTCGATGTGCTTAGATCTGGAATGTTGGACATTGTTGCAGCAAAGAGCTATAACACTTTTGTTATCACAATACAAAGGTATTTTGTTGTATGCAAAACCATAGTCCGATAGTTGTGATCTCATCCAAAGGATTTGAGCACAGCTGATGAACTCAAATAAGTACATTTTATTACTATCATTTATCCTATTAATTTGACTTGTTTTACTATATTATGTATGAGGATTGATACTTAATTGTTTACTTTTGTAATTCTCAGGTAAAAACAAGCATTTGGTGAAACTTAGCTATTTTGGACTAATTAAGGAGCAAAACGTGCATAAAGTGAAAGTCTACTGACATGGACAAGATCAAGTCAATTCTGCTCCAGATGCGCCGCATCTCACTCTCAACATGCGCCGCATCTCTATCCAGATATCACCAGATACGATCCAAGATACAAGAGGACATGCGCCGCATCTAATAAAGAGTTACGCCGCATCTTCTGGCGGTGTACGAATATTCCTGAATATTATAATCTTGGACCCCACGCGAAGTTAAGTACATGCGCCGCATCTACTTAGTAGATGCGCCGCATCTTCCCTCAGACAGAAACTATAAATACCCCGTAGACCAGACGAATTAAAGAGTTCCAAAACCCTAACACCGAAGACCGAACAGTAGGAACAAAGGACGAATTCAGTCAAGGAGGCAGCACAAGACACACCCAAATCAAAGATACAAGAGCTGTAAGAAGGTGCTGCATGTATTTAATTCATTAAGTAGTTTTGTTTTATTGTGTTAGCAAACTTTAATTCATCAGGATTGGTGGCTTGTGTAATGTGACAACGGAAAGATTGCACTCCCTTTAATACTTGCTTTCCCATCAATTAAAGTTTATATGTTGATGTCTTTGGTTACTACTTATTAGTGCATTGATAACCTCTGTGTTTATTAGTGGCTTGCGGGCATTTGACTGCGGGACATAATGTGGCTCCCACGGTTGTTTCTAAATTGATCACTTAGGAATAACTTTTAGACATAAGTAATCATTAAGGGTTTACTCGCCGATAAGAATAGGACCAACGAGAAAGGATTAACTACATACACTTCATATAAAGCTATCAATAAAACAAGTGACAATCTACTTAATTATAAGGACAACCCTCTTATTGTCTCGAGTATCTATCTGTGTACGTGTGTGCTACTTGCTGATTCGTGCCTATTGGTTTATTTTATTATTTTAATTGCAACAAATCGTGCCAGTCTCTCAGGCTGAAACCCCCTTGCGTTAGGATATTAAAATACTGATTAGAATAACGAGATAATACGTTCCACTCTTAGTGATCGACACTCTACTTACCATTATCTTCATACTGACCAGGTACACTGCTCGTTAAGTGTGTGTGTTATTGATAAGTCGGCTAAATATAAATTTAAAACTTGAGTAGGCATTAAAACTGCTAAACCGCAACGACACATCACGCGCATCAAGTTTTTGGCGCCGTTGCCGGGGAGTTAATTGTTATTATCTGTTAATTTGATTAGTATTTTAATTAGGTTTTTCTTTTTATTAGATTAATTGCATCATTGTACTATTTTGCATATTTGTTGTATTGTGTGTTAATTGTTTTCTTTTATTTTTGTGTGTTTATTTTTGTTTGTGTGTTTAATTTTTTGTTTTTATTTCTCGTATTTTTCTGTTCTGCTATCGTTGTACTGTGCTAAATCAAACGATACGGCGCATCTGATCTCTCAGATACGGCGTATTGCGTTTAATTTTTTTTAATACAACGCGTTTAATTAATTCGATACGACGCATCTTTTCCCCAAGATACGGCGTATCTGTTTTTAATAAGAAAATTTTTCTAAGCAATAAAGTAATACGACGCATCTGCTTTTGCAGATACGGCGTATCTGTTTTTAATAAATTTTTTTTTTCTAAACGTTAACGCCATACGACGCATCTGCTTTAGCAGATACGGCGTATCTATTATTTTGATTAAAAACAGTTTGCGAATTATTAAACAGATACGGCGTATCGATCTCTGTCGATACGGCGCATCTTACTGAATCAAAAATCTTTTATTTTTAAACGTAACGAAAATACGGCGCATTAACTTTCGTTAATACGACGCATTTAATTTTAATTAGATAAGCTGATTTTTGATTGATTAATTCGATACGGCGCATTCTTAAATTCTAAAGCGGCGTATCTATTTTCTGAATAAAGTCTGATTAAATTTTAACGATTATAAGATACGGCGTATCCAACTTTTTGGATACGGCGCATCGTCTGCAGATATCAGTAACTTTAATTTTTCGTATTCCGTTTTCGTTATTAATTATCTGATATATTACTTTCTCGAGCATACCCTACTGATGCTTTTGTGATTGATTTCAGGAAGTGCATGACCAGGAGTTCTACGAAGAACTTGATTCAACCTTTCGAAGATCCTGAACGAGCCCTACATTCGCTTAAAAGGCTTTTCAACACAAGAAGCTTTGATCTTTCAAGTTCACTCGAGCTTGATTACTTTTCTGAAGAAAAAGAGGAAGTTGAAACAGAAACAATGGGCGAAAACACTACTATGGAGGAATACATGAACAATACCCGTGCTGATTACACTTCAGGAGTTGCTAGACCTAAGTTTGATGACAAGTCAAAATTTGAGTTGAAGGGACAATTTCTCAAAGAGCTCAGAGAGAATGCTTTCAGTGGGACGGAACAAGAGGATGCTAATGAGCATGTTGAAAAGGTCCTGGAAATTGCAGATTTGTTTACTACAGAAAGTGTCAATACCGATCAACTCATGCTAAGAATCTTCCCAATCTCACTAAAAGGAGCTGCTAACAAGTGGCTAAGGAATGAACCTGCTAGTTCAATCACCACGTGGGAAGGTTTGAAGAGCAAATTCCTGAAGAGATATTGTCCACCTGCTAAGACTGCTAAGAAGATGGAGGCTATCAATAGTTTCAAGCAAGAGCCTGATGAAACCCTTTATCAAGCTTGGGAACGATTTAAAGATTTATTGATAAAATGTCCTCAACACTATCTAACCCCTATGCAGGAAATAATATTGTTTTATCAGGGATTGGACGTGCCTACAAGACAGATTTTGGATGCTAAGGGAGCTGTACCTCAGATGAGTGCAACTAATGCTAGGAAAGCGATCCAAGAAGCTGCTGATCATTCTCAGAAATGGCACGATGGGACCTCTACTAGATCTAAGAGCAGCACTAATTTTGACGGGATTGCTGCTATTCAAGCTCAATTGGATAAAATTAGTAGAGAAATGAAGAAGCGTGATGAAAGAGCGTATGCTGCCCAAGTTGGATGTGAAAAGTGTGAAGGACCTCACTACACTAAGGATTGTCCGAGTAAGAATGAAAGTGAGACGTTTGAAGAAGCTTATTACACCCAATTTGGACAACCATTCCGACCTTCAGGAAGATTTAGGGAAGCTAGTCCGGGATTCTATCAAAAGAACAACTTCAATCCCGCTTATCAAGAGAGGAGGCAGACTTTAGACGATACTTTAAAGCAAATTATGGCCGATGCTGCTAAAAGACATGAAGAGAATACTGCTATGATCAAGGAAATTCGAGCTTCAACGGACACTACTACAAGAAATCAAGGAGCTTCGATCAAAGCATTGGAACAACAAATTGGTCAAATGAGCAAAGTTCTTCAAGAAAGGGGATATGGAAGTTTACCGAGCTCAACTGAAACCAACCCAAGGGATCATGTCAAGGCCATAAGCACCACTGAAGAAGTCACTCCTAATATACCTAGAAGGTCGATGAATGGTAATGATGGTGCAAGACCCGAATTTTTCTTTAACTCTTCAATCAGCTTAAGGAGACTACTAAAAGAGAAGACAAAAATTGAAGAGGAGATCAAGGCAACAATGAAAGAAGAGAGCCCTGCAACCGATTCAAATGCCTTGCCTCATAAAGAAAGAGACCCAGGAAGTTTTACTCTACCTTGTTCTATTAATAATATATCTTTCAATAATGTGTTGGCTGACTTAGGAGCTAGTGTTAGTGTTATGCCTCTTAAGACATTCGCTACCCTAGGACTAGGAAAATTAGCACCAACTAAATTACTTATTGAATTGGCTGATAAAACGGTAAAACGACCTGAAGGGATTGCTAATAATGTGCTAGTTTATTTTTCCCGTAGACTTTATTATACTAGACATGCCCGAGGATGTTAAGATTCCTTTAATCCTCGGAAGACCTTTCTTGTCTACTGCCCATGCTAAGATTGATGTGTTTAAGAGAAAAATTTCATTAAGGGTAGGGAATAATAAACTAGTCTATAAGTGCCAAGATCCGGTTAAAAGCATAATTAGAGGTGTTTATGTGCTAGGATTAAGAGAGCGTATGGACCTCGATCTTGAAGCTAGACTTATGGGAGAAACATTGATTCAAAACAACTCAACTAATCCTAATCATGAAGACTTTGAGGAATTCATTGACCTTAATGTACCTACCGAACTTAGACGCGATATTGTTAGTGATTCTGATGATGAGTGGTATGATTGTGTAGTAATTAATAAACGTAGGAGAGTAGTTGAGAAAACGAATTTGAACAATGATGTGTTTATTGAACTACCACCCCACCTTGCTTATTTGTGCCTATATGATAATAAGAATTTCCCGTCTATCATTTTGTCATCTCTGCCCGAAAGGGACAGGACTTTGTTTATACAGATATTAAAGAAGAGCGGCGTGGAAATTAAGGACGAGCAAGGAGTGTTCAATATTACTAAATTGGGGATGAAGGAGCGTGATGTTTCCGACTCCTTCAATGATCGATACTAAGGAGCTGAACGTGAGTCTAACTTGAAGACTCTGGAATAAAGACAAGTGCTTACCGGGAGACAACCCGG
This sequence comes from Artemisia tridentata subsp. tridentata, assembly GCA_021014915.2. Taxonomy (NCBI): domain Eukaryota; kingdom Viridiplantae; phylum Streptophyta; class Magnoliopsida; order Asterales; family Asteraceae; genus Artemisia; species Artemisia tridentata. The sequence continues at coordinate 353,109,078 of CP139506.1, forward strand.
ATTTATCTTTTATTATTCTGTTTTCTGTGTCGAGTCAGTCCAGGCCGCACGAAGATACGGCGCATCTCAACTCTGAGATGCGACGCATCTCCTGCAATGGTGATATCTTATTTTATTTATTCTGCATTTTTATTTTCGACTTTAAAACTATTTATCAGTTTATTTTAATGCGGCGCATCCCTGGTTAAGGATGCGGCGCATCTTTATTCTGATCCGTATTATTCCAGGCTCGATACGGCATATCTTCTTCAATAAGATACGGCGCATCGAGTGACCTGATGATTTTCAGTTTTAATTTTTAAGTTTTATTTTTCCTAACTACTAATGTATTATGCAAGTCTGAACCTTTCTTATCTTAGGTGTGTTTTAAAGTGTTGGTGGTATTATAGTTTCCTGGATTTCCTGTGGATACATCAAGTATGAAGCTTTAACGTTCTAATCCACAAGAAAGATGATTTTTGCTTTTATACTTATGGAGGATCATACCGAGCAAATCTCAGGGGAGTTTTTCCGTTCTAATTCTTTTATTTTCCAGTTTTTAACCTTTTATACAAACAACGAGGACGTTGTTTAACTTAAGTGGGGGGATTGGAGAATTAGAACACTTAACACTTACTTGTCCTAAACTTTTTCAAAAATTATGCTTAAAATGTGCTTAATATATCAAACTTAAAATTTTTTAGCATGTTTTTGTTTAAGATCTAAGTTACATAACTGCACACATGACGTTATTTTCAAAAATTGTGATTTTTCAAAATTCACAAATCTATGAGTGTGCCGGTGACTTGTAAACTTTAGAACTTGGCTTGTATACTATTCGAGACCACCATAATGAGTATTATTTATATAATTGGAATGACTTGTCTAAATTGGTAAAATTCTAGGATTACACCAAATAGCCTTTATATGTTATGTGTTATTAGCTAACTACACTGGTTAGTTAACCCCCGTATAAACCCTTTTGTTACTCTCATTTTTAGAGTAAGATACCCCTAGAAAAACACTCAGAGCCATTCCTTTCGTTTCTTACACCTATGTTTAAAATGTTTCGTTACACCCTTACACCTTAGCCTACCCTGTAGATTAGAATCCGTGGTTGGTTAATTGCTATAGGCAGAGTGTGTTTCCTTACATTACCTGTGTTCGTGTGCGTAATTCATTATCTATGGTTAGGTCGGGAAATTGCACAATGCAAATTGGAGTGAAAGTAAATATTGTATATCTTTGAGTTTATTTTTCGTGTGTTTACTACTTTCACTATTACCATTATTTCTGAAGTATGAAAAGTATGAATAAAAATTATCCGAAAAGAAAGTTGTAGTGATGTGGTGAAATTTTACACATCTATGTTTATGTTTAAAGTTTAAAAAAAAAAAAAAAAAAAAAAAAAAAAAAAAAAAAAATCGAAAAAATAAGAAAAGAAAAAGAAAAAGAAAGAAAAGTTGGATGCTTATTTTAACCAACTTATGTAAAGTTATGTAAGTGGTCGATATCACCACTATTTGTTGTATTATATCTATGGATTGAATGGGAATTGGCAGTTATGGGAACGCCAGTTAAGGTTTATTCTTTGATTAAGATTTTGTTGAGTATAATTCGTGTCTACCTAAAGCGTGTGTTTCAAGTGTTAAAGCGTGAGTTATTCAATGATATGAGTCTTATTCATGGGATGGTTGGGATAGTGATTAACCACACTTAGGATTTTAATTTATTTGTTTTGTTTATTTTTATTTTTACACCAATTTATATCCCAAATGTTATCCATACCCTTTATTATTCTTTATCCAACCGAACCTTTGATTTATTGAGATTAGGGATTTGAGCAATCTTAAGTATCGTAGTCGTGGATTCGGCTATGTATTTATGATTTTGTCGCCCTTTTTGATATATTATTATTGGTGAAGTTTGGACCTATCTTTAGCCTATTCGAGTTAAGGATTTGAGCAATTGCAAGTATCGTGTTCGTGGATTCGATCATGTATTTGTGATTTTGTCGCCTTTTCTGGAATTTGAGATCGATAGTGATTAAGAATAATTAACCCCTAAGCCTAAAAACCCTTTTTACCGCTTTAGACTTGTTATTCCTTAGCTTTAGTGGTGGAGATGTGTATACTTGCCAAGCTTATGATAGAATATTTGTCGCGACTGGACAGTTAAACGATTAGATTTGCTTTTATCGACTTATTTTATTTTACTTCTAATTCGTTAAGTGTTTAGTTGTGTGATTATGAAATGAACGAATACATGCTTAAATATAAAAATAAATCCTAACATCTTTTAGGATACATTTTCATAAATGAAATTCTAAGGTTTACTTGGGGACAAGTAAAGTTCAAGTGGGGGGATATTTGATGAACTCAAATAAGTACATTTTATTACTATCATTTATCCTATTAATTTGACTTGTTTTACTATATTATGTATGAGGATTGATACTTAATTGTTTACTTTTGTAATTCTCAGGTAAAAACAAGCATTTGGTGAAACTTAGCTATTTTGGACTAATTAAGGAGCAAAACGTGCATAAAGTGAAAGTCTACTGACATGGACAAGATCAAGTCAATTCTGCTCCAGATGCGCCGCATCTCACTCTCAACATGCGCCGCATCTCTATCCAGATATCACCAGATACGATCCAAGATACAAGAGGACATGCGCCGCATCTAATAAAGAGTTACGCCGCATCTTCTGGCGGTGTACGAATATTCCTGAATATTATAATCTTGGACCCCACGCGAAGTTAAGTACATGCGCCGCATCTACTTAGTAGATGCGCCGCATCTTCCCTCAGACAGAAACTATAAATACCCCGTAGACCAGACGAATTAAAGAGTTCCAAAACCCTAACACCGAAGACCGAACAGTAGGAACAAAGGACGAATTCAGTCAAGGAGGCAGCACAAGACACACCCAAATCAAAGATACAAGAGCTGTAAGAAGGTGCTGCATGTATTTAATTCATTAAGTAGTTTTGTTTTATTGTGTTAGCAAACTTTAATTCATCAGGATTGGTGGCTTGTGTAATGTGACAACGGAAAGATTGCACTCCCTTTAATACTTGCTTTCCCATCAATTAAAGTTTATATGTTGATGTCTTTGGTTACTACTTATTAGTGCATTGATAACCTCTGTGTTTATTAGTGGCTTGCGGGCATTTGACTGCGGGACATAATGTGGCTCCCACGGTTGTTTCTAAATTGATCACTTAGGAATAACTTTTAGACATAAGTAATCATTAAGGGTTTACTCGCCGATAAGAATAGGACCAACGAGAAAGGATTAACTACATACACTTCATATAAAGCTATCAATAAAACAAGTGACAATCTACTTAATTATAAGGACAGCCCTCTTATTGTCTCGAGTATCTATCTGTGTACGTGTGTGCTACTTGCTGATTCGTGCCTATTGGTTTATTTTATTATTTTAATTGCAACAAATCGTGCCAGTCTCTCAGGCTGAAACCCCCTTGCGTTAGGATATTAAAATACTGATTAGAATAACGAGATAATACGTTCCACTCTTAGTGATCGACACTCTACTTACCATTATCTTCATACTGACCGGGTACACTGCTCGTTAAGTGTGTGTGTTATTGATAAGTCGGTTAAATATAAATTTAAAACTTGAGTAGGCATTAAAACTGCTAAACCGCAACGACACATCACGCGCATCAACAGCACGCAGACATGGCGATGTATTCGGCCTCTGTTGAAGATATAGACGTACTCATTTGCTTTTTAGATGACCAGCTAACCAACTTATCTCCCAGAAATTGAGCACCTCCTGATGTACTTCGACGAGTATCTTGACACCCCGCATGATCTGCATCTGCATAGGCCGTGAGTGCCATTGCAGTGTCCTTAGGATATCAGATACCCATGTGGATAGTCCCTTGAAGGTATCGAAAGACCCGCTTAACTGCTTCCAGATGCTTCTTGGTAGGCTTGGTCTGGTATCGAGCACACATGCATACCGCAAACAATAGATCTGGCCTACTAGCAGTGATATACATCAGGGATCCGATCATGCTTCGAAACTTTGTTTGATCAACCGGGATCCCAGAGAGATGTTCATCCAACTTCGATCTCTCAATCATAGGGGTGTCAACAGCATCACTTGAATCAAATCCAAATTTCTTCAATATTTCATTTGCATATTTGGATTGATTAATAAAGATGCCTCCGGGACTTTGGGAGATTTTTAAACCCAAGAAGAACGACATTTGTCCCATCATAGACATTTGGAACTTAGAACTCATCTCATTGGAAAACCTGTCACATTCCCTAGGATCAGACGAGGCGAATATGATGTCATCTACGCAGATTTGAACGAGAAGTAGATGTTTGCCCGATTTCCAAGTGAATAGCGTAGGATCAACAACTCCTTTGGAAAATCCATTAGCCAGAAGAAACTTCGATAAAGTATCATACCACGCCCTGGGTGCTTGCTTTAGCACATATAGAGCTTTCTTCAAACGATAGACGTGAGTAGGACGATCAGGATCCACAAATCCTTCTGGTTGACTGACATAAACTTCCTCTTTTATATCACCATTCAGAAATGCTGTCTTTACATCCATTTGATAGACAACCATATTCTGACTGGCAGCATTAGCTTGAAAGATTCTGATGGCTTCAATTCTAGCAACCGGAGCGAATGATTCTTCAAAGTATATGCCCTCTTCTTGATGATATCATTTTGCAACAAGTCGAGCCTTATTCTTCAGAACGTGTATCACCCCCAAAATCATAATATTGCGGAAGCATACACTTTGGGTGCTACTGGATTGATAATCACAACATAAGATATAGCGACCGGATTAAAAATCCGTTTTAAAATATTTTACATAAGTCAAGTCATGTAACAATACATAAAATCCATTTCAAATGAAAATGAAGCCCATTAAAATAAAAAGGTCCAATTATCAGAGTAAACGCATTAAAAACATTTCCATCATTTATTGTGAACGACGCCATGCTCTGCACCCGGCTAAACGCACCTCAGTTTTCTGAGAAAAACATGCTAAAAGTCAGCTAACGCTGGTGAGTTCATAGGTTTAAATAAATAGCACATATGGACCAATAGCAATATCACAAAAACAATTCAGCAGATACACACTATCCGTTATGCAAACACTAAGCCTCATCCTACCGATCTATGACAATGCAGCACGACTAGCGTTAGCAAATAAATAAGGGTGCCCGCGAGTGTTAATCCCCAGACACTCGGACTATTATTCGATTTGGTATACGTTCGCCTTGGCTATGCCGAGCCAACCGAACGGGGACGTCACTCCCAATAGATCTATTTATAACAAACGGCTTCCTAAACAGGAATTAACGGCAGATGATAGTGGGCACAAAATGGGATTCAACAAACTTAGGTTTCTGCATACTAGTGTGATCTTAAAAGCAAATTCATTTCTGGTCCATGAAAACAGTTTTGCATGTTTCTCACCCCAAGCTTATAAAGCAAAAATCGTATAAAATATGGGGCTATAAACTCACCTTTCAAATACAGCAATTCAGCTAATCAATCAAAATAATGCAACCGCGCCGACCAACACCTAAATCAGTACGGTAAGTCTTAGCAAAACGTTCGTGTCTCATGTGTCTTTATTTTATTTGAAAAGTTTTTCGTTTGACCTGTGCTCGTGTATTTCTTGCTTGCTGTGTGGTAAAATATATTTCGAAACGATTTATTATTGTAACTCTTGGGGGTAGCTCATGGTGAAAGTGTATGGTGGGAATACGTAACGGAACATCCGTGCTAGTATTCGCGATTTAAATGTACAAGTGTTATATATATATATATATTTACTCATACCCTTTTATATATATATATATATATATATATATATATATATATATATATATAAGGGTATATATATATATATATATATATATATATATATATATATTATATATATATATATATATATATATATATATATATATATATATATATATATATATATATATATATATATATATATATATATATTTACTCATACCCTTATATATATATATATATATATATATATATATATATATATATATATATATATATATATATATATAATAAGTTAATTTCTCATATATTATATATATATATATATATATATATATATATATATATATATATATATATATATATATATATATTATAAGTTAATTTCTCATATATTTAATTAATGGAGATTAATTAAATAAGTTTTGAAGAATGGTTAATAGGATATAGTTAGTGAAAAATTATTATATTTAGAAACATCGTTTATTATTTTTGTTGCAACTTTTATTATAAGAAAACAAGTTTTGTTAAGTAATTCCATAAAGTTTACTTAAGTTAAGTATTTTTCACAAAAATATTCTAAGTGTTGGATTTTTAGAAAATTTGGGCATGACCCATTCGTTTATACAACGTTTCCATTTATCTCACGTGTTGCAAACTTTACTCAAATATTCCGCTAACTAGTTATAAGTGCAAAAATACTTTCGCGATATATATATCAAGTGTGTGAATATTTTCGTAGTTATATTATTCGTTATCTTCATTTTGAAGTATTAACCTTAGGCTTCGACGTAAAGTCAACAATTTGTCAAAAAGTCAACGAAAGTCAATCTCAATATCAATTTAGTAAAAATGTCAATTTTTACCCTTTCGGAGACTAGACGTCTCAAAACAAGTCCAAAAATAGTTATCGTTATATTTATCGTTTCGTTAAACATTAATAACTACGGCGAGTCGGAAAATATTCCAAAAATCAAATTTATCATTTTTATGGCTCATTGGGCCGAAAACTATTGAAAAAGCCCAATAACCAATTTTAGCCCAAAACACGTTTTTAGTTATAACGTATATATCGTCGCGTTACTAAAAATCATTTTACTCGTTCCTTACGTCCGTTTGGTCAAAAAGTCAAAACATCATAAATACTTATGGGTTTCGGCCCAACAGTAACTTAGTGGGCTTTTTGGCCCAAAAATCCATTTGGTCCAATTTGTTATTATTTGTTACTTATTAATGATTATTAGTTACCAAATACACTTTTTACTTATCAAATAATTTCTAATAACTAAGTTACTTAGTCAAAAAGTCAAACATGACCAAAACATATGCTATTCGACCCATATACATGGTGTCATCTCATATTCATCTTTTTACTAGTTATTTTCAATAGCTTAAGGCTTATTTTCAATCTATTCCAATTAAGTACTTGATTATATTTTTCCACCATTTCACCACTTGAGCCAAAATTTTATGTTTTTCAAAACCCCAACAATCTTTTATTTTTATGACTTGTCGAACCATATATATGACCTCAAAACCAATATAGTGCTTAATCTTGTGCAAAAACCATAACTAATGTTTGTATTATCAAATAAGCACAATATGTAACAATATTTACCACACAAGCAATAAATCTACAAACTAACTCATAAACACCAAAAATGTCGAGCACCATAAATATAAGATCAAACCTTAGCTTTAATCATATTATCAAAACATACACATTTAACAGTTTTAAACATCATTATACACCAAATGAACAAGAGATTAACAAGATTAGAAAAGTTTTATGAATTCTTACAAACTCTTGATGTTTAACGTGAGATAGGAGGAACAAGAACACCCAAAACTTCACAAATTTTACCTAAAACAAGCTCCAAATTACCCAAAAACCTTATTTAAACACTTGATGATCTTGATCTTTGAGAGAAAAATTTTGATGATAATGTTTAAGTGTGTGTATATTGGCGTACAATATGGGAGGAAATAAGGAGATGAGATGTGCTATTCTTAGTAGTATTAAAGGATAGAATGTTAGGAAATCTAAAAAGCATAACTATATTTAGCAAATTTGAGATTTCATTAAGATAGGTATTAAACTTGTCCCATGTGAGTGTGAAGTGTATAGGTGGCCGGTTGGGGTTTAATTGGGGAAGGGAAAAATAGTTTTTACTCCGCTTTGGTGTATCGTGTGTCGGTTTGAGTTTAAAAGTTACCGTAAAGTTCCGGTTTGACGTTTTTGGACACGATTACGTAAAATAAAGTTTTTAACCACGTTTTTGTCAGAAATATAATAAAATGTCATTACTGACTCAAAAATATATTTATTTGACTATTACCATATGTACTGTGCTGTCGGTACGCGCGTGCGGTTGTTTTTCAGAAAAATGCGAGAAAGCTCTCAATTAATTTTAATATTTGTCAGTAACTATCAGAAATTTGATAATTTAACTTTAATAACAAAAATATACTTTTTCTGCTGTGACTGTAAGCTACAGTATGCGAAACGACTCTAAAAAATGCTCAAAAACACTCAGAAACATGCAAATGCGCATAGAAATGCTTAGATTAAAAATAATTAATACTCATATAATATTAATTAACAACGTGAAAATTACCATTGGTCAGAGAACGTCACCATGCTCATCAAGTTTCACTTTAAAGATCCACTTGAGAGCGATAATCATGGCACAATCTGGAGCGGGCACTAATTCCCATACTTCAAGTCGGTCAAACTCATGAATTTCTTCTTGCATAGCCTGAAACCAGCAGTCTTTAGACATAGCATCTTTGAAATCTTTGGGTTCGCTTTTGGAGAGTACAGAATTAAAGAAACACCACAGTGCATCGGTGGCAAGTTTCTTTCTTGTGGATACCGGGCGAGAAGGATTTCCTATGATGTTGTCAATAGGATGATCGGTGGTCCATTTTCTGAGATGATCATGCGGTTGAGGATATTGAACTGATGTTGCTGAGTTAAGATCCCCTGAAGAAGACGTGTCTGTAGAAGATTCAGGAGCAAAGATATTCTCGAATGGAACATCATCAACAGGAGCAAAAGGATTCACCTCAAAAGAATTATCTATTGCAGAACCTTGTTGTACCGAAGAAGACTGAACATTCAATGATGATGGTGAATGACTGACAGATGGTGCTTCTTGACTGACAGAGATAGATACTGATGGGCCATCTGAGTTGTTTTGAACTTGAGCATCAGCAGCTGGAGGTGCAGGTGGGGCTTCAGTTGTGGCACCACCAGTTGGTGGCTCAAAATATTCATCATACATTGAATCAAACAACTTCTTCAACTCCTCACTGGTAGGTGGTACATAAGGAACTACAGGCGTGGGATTCTGTACAAGACCTGAACTGATTGGTCCAGGTGTCAAAAGATTAGAAGCGGGTCCAGAGCTAGTTTGTCCAGGAGCCGGTTGCTCAGTCTGCTCATCGAACGTAACGTGAATAGTTTCCATGATTTGTCGGGTTCTTTTGTTATAGATTCTGTATCCCTTGCGATCTGGTGCATACCCAATGAAGAAACCTATGTCTGTTTTAGCTTTCAACTTTCCCAGATCTTGACTGTCATTTGTCGGATAGCACAATGCACCGAACACACGAAGAAAAGAGAGGTCTGGCTTCTTGCCATGAATCATCTCATAAGGTGTTTTGTTGTGAATAGTATGAATCAGGGATCGGTTTTGAGTGTAACATGCAGTTGCAATTGCTTCTGCCCAAAGAAACATCGGTGCTTTGGAAAATATTAGCATGGTTCTTGTAGCTTCCACCAGAGTACGGTTCCTTCTTTCAACCACACCATTCTGCTGAGGAGTGCGTGGAACACTTTTCTGGTGTGTTATGCCAATACTTTCATAGAAATGACTGAGTTGTTGGTTAACAAACTCAGTTCCATTGTCTGTACGGATGATTCTGACAGTTTTGTTGAGTCTCACTTGCAGCTGTTTGATCAGTTTGATGATAACCTCTGGAGTTTCATCCTTGGTTCTTAAAAACTTCACCCACGTAAACCGAGAGTAGTCATCGACTACCACAAGAATGTATTTCTTCCCATTTATAATTTGCACTCTCATTGGTCCGCACAGATCCATGTGAAGGGTGTGAAGAACTTCCAAGATGGTGTTGACAGTTTTGGGTTTGTGGGTATGTTTCTTGCTTTTGCCCAGTTGACAGGCAGAGCAAAGATGGTCTTTCTCAAACTTTAATCTGGGCATGCCTCGTACAAGGTCTTTGCGAGAAAGGTCATTTATGGTGCCAAAGTTTAAATGATTTAAACGACGGTGCCAAAGCCAAGATTTGGTCTTTGAGGCCTTTGAAAGCAAGCAGATAGGAGAGGACCTCATCATTTCTTTAATAGAGATGGTGTATAGATTGGTGCCACGACAGCCTTTAAGAAGATCAATACCATCCAACTCTCTGACGAAACAAGTGTGTTTTCTGAATGCAACTTCAAGATCGGAATCACAAAATTGTCCAACAGAAAACAAGTTATGCCCTAGTCCTTCCACATAGTATACCCGGGAGATTACACTGTCACCAAAAACGTAATCTCCATAACCTATAATTGCCCCAAAATGGTCGTTCCCGAATCTAACTGTCCCGATAAACTTTTTCACGAAGTTCTTGAGCCTTGAGCGATCCCCAGTCATATGTTTTGAGCAGCCTGAGTCCATATACCAAAGGACGATTTGTACGACCTGCATTTGAAAACAGACAACGATGGATAACTGAAAAATGTGGATCCCCACGTGCAGTTAGGGTCCGTTTGGTTAGCACAAACAAATTCTGGAATAACAGGATTCTTAGATGCTATTGCATTTACAGTGGAAACATCACTAGAAGCAGCAATTGACCTAGTGTCAGGGCATTGTGTCACTAAAGGCAAGATTCGACCAGTCGGCTTCCATTCCTTAACATTCACTACTTTACGAACATTCAATCTAGTTAAGGGGCACTGATCACCTAAAGTGAATTTCCTTCCAGTGGGTTTCCATTGATAACCAACATTAGCAAATATTTTTCCTGTCGTTTTCCAAATTTGCTTAATCAGTTCAGTCTTCCTAACATTCTTATCTTGGGATCGTTTATGAGACATCAAAAATGACACAACACAATCATCATGATTACTGGAAATTAAACATTCGTTACATGTTTTGCAGACAACATTAGAATTCGAATTAATTACAGTACTTTTAATACTAGAATCAACATGATTCATTCCATTCATTGCAAACTTATTGTTCCTAGGTTGGGCTTCTACTTTCTTCTTGTGAACACTCTTAGCTGGCGCAGTCCTATCTTTCCTTGCATTGTCTCTAGACTTTGACCCGCTAGCTTTGGTGTCACAGTTTACTCCTGTAGAAGTAATGGTGGGAACATTAGTTTGTTTTACTGTCATTTGTTTTCCTGATTTTGATGTGCTGGGTTCTGATGTTCTTGGTGGTGCATCTAAGGTTACATGCTTGTTCTTAGTTGTATAGGATGATGCAGGAAATCTATCTCTTTTGTTATCAATCTTAGGATCTGTGCCACTGACATATTCTAAAAGTTCCTGAGACCGTTTAGCAATGTAGCAGGCATCTGCAACAGCACTGTCAAGTGGTTTTACAATTCTATCCACTTCTACGATCTCACGCAGGGTGTCAAGGCTATCCTTAAGAAGATTGAGATATACTTGGTGGGCAGACCTATTTTTTCTAAGGGGAAAAGGAATAGGCACTACATCAACAACATACTTACTACAAGCAGAAACCTTTTGAACAACATTATCACCAGTGATGGTTGGCATTTTCCCTTTCACCTGAGTCTTTAGATTCTCGATTTCATTTAACAAAGAAGTTATCTTTTCATTATGACTATTACGTGTGACTTTGATTGAGTCATATAACTCTTTGAAATGCTGTTTGACTTTTGAATTTTTAGCTCGAAAACACTCATTTTCATGGTGTAACTTATTGATGGTGTCTTGATAGTGAAAATTCTGAGAATCTAAAGACGACGGTTTATTAGAGCCATACACATCACTCTTGTTTGATTTCAATTGGGCAATTTGAGCCCTCAATTGTCGAATCGTGTTGGTGTGAGCTTGAATTTTTTCATCGCGTTTGCTTAATTCAAAATATGTATCAAATTCAGGAGCATCCGAAGATGTCTTGGCATTTGAAATTTTACATCTTTCTTCTAAGTGTTGATATTTTAGTTGTAAGTTAAGATATTCAACCTCTAGTTTTGAAAAACGTTTAACCATGTTATCATGGTCATCATTTTGAATTTTTTCATGCAAATTCCAATTCTCCCCCTCAAGCTCAACAACACGATTCTGGGAAGCATTCAGTGCAATAGACAGTTCATGAAATTGACAAGCAATTAGTGTAGCATCAGTAGCAGTATAAAACACATCCTGGGCAACACATTTAGCAATCAAATTCTCATTGGTGATGAGAATATTCTTTCTCTCAATCTCACGACTCTTAAGTTCTATCGCATTTTGAGCCACCTCATTTTCCATATCTTTAAACACTACTTTCATTTCATTTACTTTAGTTTTAAGGGTTTTTTGCATGCCCTCAAAATGTTCCTTGAGAAGTTTAAAGAATGGTATGACCTCAGTTAAGTAGCACTCTTTTGTTAATTCAAACCCTCTTTCCCCTTCGGTAATTCCCGTTGGTGTAATTCTCTTCTTACATGTTTTATCAAAATCAGCAAATAGTTGACATAGAACATAGATGCTAATTAGAGTATTGCATTCTGTGGGAAGAGTTAATGGAACTAAGTGCCTAGGTGTATTAGGAGGATACACCGTTCCAACCGCAATTTTCCTAAGGGGTGGAGTGTTTTCCTTAAGTGCATCAGCCTTTCTCTTTTCTATGTCCAAAGACCAAAATATTTGTTCAAGCGTTAACTTAGTTTGAGGTGCAAAGATAGTCAAACGATTTTGCTCATAGTAATTATGGGGTTTAACTATGACTCGATTGGCTATACATTTCGGGTCCTTCATTTTTTCAGCTAATCTCTCTCTGTTTCTGTCCTCTATCTCATTACTCTCTTCTAAAGAAGACACCTCAGGTGGGGCATGAATAGTCTTAAGCATTTCATTTCCATCATATAACGCAGGTTGGGCTACCTTAGCATTCCTAAGAAGAGCTAATTTAGGTTCTCCTACATTATATTCACTATGTTTATCACACAACTTTTTATGCTTTTGCATCATTTGAGCAGTTTGTCTGGTCTGGTCTTGTGTGTACAACTTGTTCTCAATCTTGTTTTTCAACGTTTTAAGTCTGGAAAAATCAATTAGGAGTTTTGATTCTTTTTCTTTGAAGTCCTGTTTTTGCTTAACAGTTTGATTAAGTTGCTTTCTTAAAGAATCTAACTCCTTTTTCAATGTTTCTTCCCTTAAATTACGTTCAGTTACAAATGTACGCATCTGACCATCCATTTTCTGTTCTCGTGCAGTTAGCTCAAATTTTGCACGTTGTTCATAAATTGCTACCTGGTCTTTATATATATTAAGCCTAGTAGTCAAGGTGTCATCTGGGACAAACACAGTGTTTTCATGCCACTCACAATCATTATCTACCACATTAGCATTATCTACAACACATGCATTATTTACAACAGAAGAGGCACTACTTGATACATCAGACATGTCGTTGTGATTCACATATTGTTCATATGGAATAACATTGCTGTTTCCCATATTAACAGTATCTGAATCAACATTGTCTGTCTGTTGTATTTCTGTAAGAATCTTCTATTCATCTACCATGTTATGTGCATCATATAGCTTGAGTACCTCAGATATGATGGATGGATTGGAAGAACCAGCTTGATGAGATGATGATGCCAAAGAAGATAGGTTGGCCATAAAGATGGTTTGAGCAGTCGGCTCATCATCAACATCCGAATCAAATGCATCACAATCTTCGGCTTGGAAGATGTTTGGGTCATTGAGGGCCAAGTCTTGAACCGGTTTGTCATCCACATCTGCATCAAATGTGTTTCCCCCATCACCAGCAAGGAATAAAAGCTCTTCCTCATCCAGAACTGCTCCCTTTTCTTGAGCTTGCATCAACAACATCTTGTCCTTGAAATAATCAGAGTTCTGAGGACGCTTGGGTTGATTGCAATTCCTAGCAATGTGTCCCAACCCACCACAGTTGTAACACTTTGCTTGCCTTCCTTGTCCTTGGTTGACATTTCCACCTCTGTTTAGCATATTCCCCCTACCGGCATTCCTTGGATTAACATTTTGTCTCCCCTGAACATTCTGAACAATAATTCTTCCATCTTCCACAGTTGCTTGATTGCGTGGGTTTGAGGAAGTTCGAAGTTGATTGTTAGTTTGGGGGAGTGTGGCTCGGAATTGTTGAACAAGCAAGGAGACTTGATTGGAAAGATCATCAATCCTTTGATCAGTGAACGAATACCCTGAATCAAGTTGTGGTTGATTGAATGACTGAACTTGTGAGACCAATGCAAGTGGATCATTTGTTGTTGTTGTGGTTGGATTAAGTTTCTCTCTGAGAAGACGATCATAAACAACATGCTTTTCATGCTGTTGAAGGTAAGCATATAGCTGTTCATAATTGGTCTGCCTTAAACCTTTGTTGAGCTTGACTGCCGTGACAAATCTGTCCCATTCAGGTGACATGTTGTTTACGAACTTGGAGTTGAGTTGGATGTTTGGCATAGTCATTTTGATGATTCTCATGTCGTTTACCAGCTTGTGAAACCTCACATAGTAATCAGTGATGTTCTCACCAGGGTTCATCTTGAAATGCTCAAACTCATCATACAGTTGTGACTCACGATCTTCTTTTGTTAATTCTGAACCAGCCAGAAGCATTTTGACGTTGTCCCAAACGGCTTTGGCTTCTGTGTTGAAGTTGATGAGTTTGTAAACATCTTTGGGCAAGCCTTGAATTACAATATTGGAAGCTCGGATGTCAGCATCATACCGCTTCTTTTCTTCCTCATTCAGATCATTGTATTCACGTGGCCTATCAATCCCCAGAGTTACCGTTCCATCCTCAGCAGTAGCCACAGCATCACGAGTGGTGCCCATCTGAAATGGTCCTTCATCAATTGACTTGAGAATGTTGAACCCATTATCTTTACCCAAGCAGTAGAGTCGAATTCTTTGAGCCCATGACTTGTAATCAGTCCTATCTAGCATAGGAGGGCGGGTATCAGACCCTGCAGCTTAGATGTCATCAGACGCAGTGCTTGTCATGATGTAGACGGGATTTTACAACTCTTGTGATTTAAACCGAGAAATCGAATCTTTCGCGGGATTTTCTAAAATCAACAAAAGAAACCGTAAACGACTAAGCAAGAGTGAACCACAATAAAGATCTTTAAAGATTTAAGTTACAGAAGTCAAATCACAATTGATCAAATCGCAACAAGTCAAGTCACAGTTTGTCAAATCGCAAAGAGTCAAATCGCAACTGACCAAATCGCAATGAGTCAAATCGCAAGTGTTAACTCGCAACGTCAAATCGCAATAGGTTAAATCGCAATCCGTCAAATCGCAACAAGTCAAATCGCAATTAGTCAACGGTAAGTCAAATCGCAAAGGTCAAATCGCAGGCACACTCAAATCGCAGGCCCAAAACTCACTTCTTCAAATCGCAAAACTTGACCAAATCTCAATAGTCAAATCGCAACAAAAAATAACGCAAATCGCAACTGTCAAGTCGCAATCGGAATACCCAAATAGCAACGATCAAATCGCAACCAGAATACCCAAATCGCAAGCACTACCGGACAAACCAGTCGCTGTCAGCCCAAATCGCAACCCACCAAAAGTCAAAAGATTCCCTTGCACGTGATTTGTCAGGTCAAACCGCAACTTTTTTCCTTTTTAAGTTAAAAAGGCAAATCGCAATTTCGATGCACGAAATCGCAACTGCAACTTTCCTTAATTAACTCAAATCGCAACGAAGAGAATCTTAACGATACTCAAATCGCAGCGAAGAAAAAAGTCACAAAACCACTCGAATTTGCACAAACTTCCAATACACGACTGAAACAAGTAATCCAACTACTAAACCAAGCTTATATAACAATCTTCAACAAGAAAGTACAAGCTTTAAACACATCTAACCACAAACAAGGCACAAATGAGGGATTTTTGTGCTATTCTATTCGAACAAAAAAAACCATAAAAACATACACAAATCCGTGAACAAATCAGTGAACATGTAATCAAATGAACCTAACCATTGCTCTTGATACCAATTGTAGGATGTTCACTAAACATATAACACGTATGGATTGTGATTTGGCCGAATAGAAGAAGGTTTTCTAGAGAGAGAAGTAGAAGTGTTGGGAGCCTTTGTAGAGAGAGAAAGTAATGTTTGTAAGATTATAATGAAAGGTCCAACCCTTCCCTTGTGTGGGAAGGGCTTTATATAGTACAACATATGGTGACCTGTGTGGGCTGTGGAGTGAGCTGACAGAGGGTAAAGACCCGACCCACTCCACGAATACTTTAATAACTAAACTATTACTAATATTACTAATAAACCTATGAGCTAGTTAATGCTAACAGATACTCAGGGTGACCGAGTCTTCGCATGAATAATTGTATTCCTAACAAGTTCAATCATAAAAGAGCTTATAAATGGAAATTTAGACTTTGAAGAGCCATATTAGAGCTTATTCATTAGCTTGGAAAGAGACTAGCTCAGGTATGCATACTGATCTAACAGTATGCTAATCTGATTAGCTACTTTTTAAGCTAATAATAAGGATCTAAATCAACAGCAAAACCCCAAATAATTGAAGAAAAACAAAATTAACCAAGCAAGAAGGTTATAAAATAAAAATCAGATCTAAAAGAGCTTATTTGAAGCTTAATAATTAGCTTAAAAAAAAGGCTTGTTGAGACAAATAGAACTGAAATACTTAAGTATACAGGACTGAAACACTGCTTTTTAAGCTATCAATTAGCATTCATTAAGCTGAGAAATAATCCCGAAATTGGAAAAAAGCATTAAGCTCCAACAAAATAACTAGAAAAATGAAATTCAGACCCTATGATCAACAAATAAGCACTAAAATTTGACTAAGAAAAGGCTAGTTCAGACCGTTTTTGAATTTAGAAGCTGATGACAATTTTTTAAAGGAAATTGACCAAAAATGACTTAAAACCACTTGAAACTTATACAACTCATGAAAAACAACTCTTATGACTAGTTTAAGCTCAAAAACTACACTGATAAGACCTTAATACTGATTTTTCAAAATAAGCTATAATCTATTAGTTTTATAACTTGAAAACTTGAAATTCATTTAAAAACCTATAATCCTACTTAATAAAGCTAAACACACAGTAAACTCAGCTTATATGACTAATTTAGACCTAAATGAAATTGGCTTAATGACCTATAATCAGTGAAACAACTTTTTTGACCCTTTTTCATACTTATGCCAAACACTCCTTAATAAACTCAATCAACCTGAATTTTAAGCTGATTTTTGATGCACTCCTTAATAAACTCAAATATTCTTAAGACCACACCAATGTTAAGCTTATTTCAAGTGTTTTAAAGCAAAAATCAGTAAGAAAAAAGTGCTTATTCTATGATCTGAGCTTGTTAGTGATTTAATGTCCAATGAATATTTATAAGACACGTCATTAGTGACATGTAATTTATGTGGAGTCTATACTCATAAATTTTCATTGTTTGATCAAGTTCATAGAGATGAGAGATGATGATGTCTATACCCATGAACTTAAGAAAGATAAAGTTATGTGAGTTCATATCACATTTTCACACTCAGACGTATTATAGAAATATATATTTGTGTCTCATTTATAGACATTCTAAGTTTATAGCATTTGATGATGAAGTTTATATTAAACGTAGTTTATAAAAATCTAATGTGAGATCGCTATGGACAGATAATGTCCATGATAGTAGAGATACTCTAGTACACTACGACTTGTAGCAATATTTGGTTTAACTACTCTTGTTGAACAATGAAAATTATGCCTTGTCTAGTTCTTGTATTTAAAATGTCTTCAATAGTAAGTAAAAATTTGAGGAACTTTCAATATAAGACATTGCAACTTGCAAGCCCATATTTGCTTAAAATTCAATATTCAACAAGTTCATTATTATTTCATTTAATATTTTAAGGAAAAATGAGTTCTTGTTTATCTATTCATAAAACCCTGATTTATAATTGTTCTTTTTAATTTAAGACAACTTTATTAGCATAACAAAAGTTAAGAATTGAATCTCATGATGATGGGAAACTATACTTTAGTGTGATGTAGCTACGGTAGTGCTATATATAATCATGCTCGAGTCATTGACCTTTTCATTATGAGAGCATTCGGTATAATAACTCTGGGTTAAACTTTAACACACTGTCACGTCAGCGCCACATCAGCTTTAACATTTTCACTTTTAACTCAAAAAAACACCCACTATCATAACTCACCTTAACTCAACTTTAAATCAAATATTTTCAAACTCAACCCCTAAACTTAAACTAATACTTCATTTAATAACTAACATAATATTAAATATTAAACATTACAATACGAATATTAAACATTACATAACATTAAATATTAAACATTACAATACGAAACAAATACTTATTCATCGTCTTCGGAATATTGTTGTTGTTGTTGTTGAAGATGGTTCTGCTAAAGATGCTCCATAAGGTCTAGTTGTAGTCGAGTATGTGTTTCTTTGTCTCGTATTTCTTTTGCCTTTCGACGTTGGACATCACATCTATCGACCCACCTGTCTTTCCCCATAAGTGGTGACGGATCCACCCACATCTCGCCATACTCACGTAGTGCAAACTTTTTATCTTTCAAAATCATATTATGCAAAATAATGCAAGAATACATGATTCTATGTATCCTGACAATTTCCATTTGACGTGCCGGTTGTTGTAGTATACCCCAACATCCATGAAGCACACCAAAAGCACGTTCGACATCCTTTCGTGCACTTTCTTGTTTTCTTTTAAAATAACCATGTTTATCGTCAGTTGTTGCCGAGAAGGATTTGACGAAAGTAGCCCATTGTGGGTAAATTTCGTCAGCTAAGTAATATCCCTTTCCATACCTGGTTCCATTAACCATATAAGGTGCTGCAGGGGCGACGTCATTAAGAATATCGTTGAATAACGGAGAGTTATCTAAAACATTAATATCTTTATTCTACCCCGCTATCCCGAAAAATGCATGCCAAATCCATAAATCTTGCGAAGCAACTGCTTCAAGCATTATTGTTGGGTATTTTTTTTATCACCCCTACAAAATTGCCCTTGCCAATCAACCGAGCAATTTTTTCACTCCCAATGCATGCAATCAATGCTACCAAGCATTCCCGAAAAACCATGGTACGCCTCATGTCTTTCGTAAATACTTTGAATGTCGGACCATGTTGGTTTTCTTAAATATTCCGGCATAAACAAATCAATAACACACTTGTTAAAATTATCAAGACAATCACGTGAAGTACGCTCACCCATTTTCAAATATTCATCAAACGCATCGGGTGCGGTGCTGTACGCCAATTGGTGTATGGCAGATGTACACTTCATAAGAACACTTATACTCATTCGACCCGTACAATCGGGTGATTGAGTAAAGAATTTAAAATGATCCGGAAGAAAATCACAGGTATAAGATTCAATACCTTCGACTATTTGTAGAAATAGTTTCCGGCTCATACGAAATCTTCTTCGAAAATACCGAAGTGGATACTTACAGTCGTGATCGAAATAGTCGCTACGCAAACGTTGTTCAGCAAGCTCACGTTCACGATAGATATGACTACGTGATATCGGAGGTTGAGTTGCTGCTTGTTCCAACTGTTGCTGATATTCGTACGCGGCTGTCATAAACTGAATGTCAGTTTCGTCATCTGCATCTGACCAGTTGCTAAATTCTTCGTGACTTTGATTCGGATCCATTGTGAATAAACAAGGTTTGTTTTTTTGTTAGAGATGAAGTATGTTTGAGTTGTGGAAGTGTGAAAAAAATTGTGTGTTAATTAGTTATTTATAGTGGTGGAAAAAAGGTTTTGAATATATATATATATATATATATATATATATATATATATATATATATATATATATATATATTTAATGAACTAGCCGTTTGTACTTTGGAGGGCCAAGTTGTAAAAAATAAGTTTGAATTCCAATGGCTAGTTGTGGGCTAAAGGGGGTGAATGTGATTATTTTATTTTATTTTATTTATTTATTTTTTTTTTTTTTTTTTTTAAACACAAAACACCCTTAACGCTGCGTTAAGGGTTTAACACACTTGCTTAACGCAGCTTGCATGGTGTAGTTAACGCACCCTTAACGCAGGTGCGTTAAACCCTAACGCAGGGGTGCATTAACCGTTTCAAATGCTCTTATAAAGAGTGTACGTCTTTCACTATCAAAGTGGAGTAATATATATCCAAATATTGATGGTTGTTGGACATAGTTCTTTGAACAAATTCATATTATTCTTTCATTATACAACGTAAACATAAACATAAGAATGACAAATTAACTATGATTACGACATATCTCTATAATCAATCTATATATTTTAATCCACCCAAATATAAGCTTCACAATCCACCCAAATATAAGCTTCACAATCATAGCATCTGATTACCATGTATTTTGCCTTCTGATATAAATTAACTTTCTTTTCTAAGCATGGATTAAGCTATAGATCGAGCAACATACTATCCTTTATGTTATATTATCATACATGTACTTGTTTTCGTTCCTTGCATGTGCTATAAACATTCAGATTATGTTCTCATATCATACTTATTGCTAAGATGTCATGGGTATTTTGATAATGGGAAAATTCCAAAAGTATGCCAAAAATTGAATTTGTATCCACAATCGAGTAAGGAATTTTGCAAATTACAATTTTGGTCATGTGCGACCGTGCTGCTGCGCGACTCCATTCATAATTGGACACGTGGCATGACAAAAGGTACCATTCTAATCATTTGGTGACACACTTGTCACATTTTGCATAGGGTCGCAC
This sequence comes from Artemisia tridentata subsp. tridentata, assembly GCA_021014915.2. Lineage (NCBI taxonomy): Eukaryota > Viridiplantae > Streptophyta > Magnoliopsida > Asterales > Asteraceae > Artemisia > Artemisia tridentata. Next base: position 353,129,929 of record CP139506.1, read on the forward strand.
ATTTGCCTTACTCGACCGGCGGCTGTGCGACCCATTCAAAATGTGACAAGTGTGTCACCAAATGATTAGAATAGTACTTTTTGTCATGTCACGTGTCAACTTTTGAATGGGGTCGCGCAGTAGCACAGTCGCACATGACCAAAATTGGAATTTGCAATATTCTTGACTACATTGTGCACACAAATTCAATTTTAGGTTCTAAAGGTGTTGTCACGTCAACAATATATAAGTATGTTATCGAAACATAATTTGAATGTTTGTAGCGTATAGTAATAAAACATGAAAAAGGTAAGTTATTCTATAGTTTAAACCATGATTGTTAAGATCCCGATCCTGATCTTAGGATCTTACGATTTTACGATTCTACATAGCAAAAACGATCCCGGTCCTACGTAGGATCTTTGCAAGCATAAGATCTCATAGGCTCCCGATGTTGACCATAGGATCTTAAGATATAATCTGATCCGATCTTTACTTTTTTCGAACAACAAACTAAACAACTACAAAGTTATAGATTATTTTTTATAAACTTTAATAAAACAACATGTTAATCTTTTTAAAAATTCCATAATCATAATTTAGGACAACATTTTCATGAAATATTCCTATAATTTTGTGTTTATGATATGTAATAATTTGTAAATTTGTATAATATTAAGAAGGTTATCAAGAAAATGGCATTAGAGTAGGATCTTAAGATCTCGATCCGATCTTACGATCACGATCTTGCAAAGACGAAAACGATCCTGGGTAGGATCCCGATCATGAAAACCTTGGTTTAAACTTTTCTAAATATGTTGTTCGACTCTAATGTTCAAGTTTCAAGCACGAACGGATGAACCTAGTTTAGAACTTTAGATCCCCTTTTTCAGGATTCTCGTTGTTGAAGTGAAAACCTACACCTCAGCTTTGACTTGTGAGAGCTCACTTGGATTAAGTCACGCAGCGTCCTTAGACACTAGTACAGTCGCCGCATTTGGCAACGACATTTTTACCACTGTGCCGACGTCATGACGTCGGAACCGTCACATCCCGACGACATGACGTCGACATCAACTTGTCGACAATGCCCCATCGCCATTCACCGTCCCGAAGACCAAAACCGACGACAGCATGGGACCCATTCGTTTTTTCAGTCAAAGATTTTGGTGGTTCGACAATTTGGTCTTGACGACATGTCGTCGGGACCATATCACTAGTTAACTATTTGATTAGTCAAGGTTAATTACTTTTTAAACACTACCGACGATATGACGTCGGTATTAAATTGAAGCAGTCAACTAAAAAGTCAACAAAATTTTAATGTTACCGACGTCATGTCGTTGGTACCATAAAACTCACAATTAAATTTTTGTTTACGGTGCCGACGTCATGTCGTCGGTACCATAAAAACTACAAATAATTTTTTGTTTACGGTGCCGACGACATGTCGTCGGTACCATACTGTGATGCTGCTAATAAGCAGGCTGCACAACAGCAAATTTCCAGATTTTTTCCGAAAAATTATCTACCAAAACCTGTAAGCAACCAAAGCCTTTAACCAATCAATACTAACATGTCCTAACACGTACAACTTATAATGGCTTAAACACTTGCAAATAATCGCTAAACACCCTCAAAATGCATTAAAACATTATAAAGTCTACAAAACGGGTGTTATAATCTCTAAATCTTAGCTTCTGCTACAGCTGCGTCACTCTTCTTCTCAGCATCAGCAATCTTCTTTTCAGCTTCAGCAAGCTTCTCGTCGATCTAGGCCATACCTATAAACGAAATAATCAAAAATTTAAAAACGGCCATTTCAATACATAAGATGAGTCATGAGTAATCTATTAGTATTATCCCAGGGGTGTATGGTAACGGTGGCCTGCTCATGCCGGGCACCACCCTACCCCTATCGGCTATATGACCCCGCTGCTTGCCCTTTATAACCAGGGCACGTATCTCCTCCTCTGTGTACGCTACCCCTGTAGGCGTATCCGCTCCTAGATCGCGTAGCCGGACCATCTCTTCCTAAGTAGTTGAAAAAAATGAGAAAATTAATATATTAGTCGGGTTAATTATTAGATTATGTTTCAATAAATCATTAAAGTGCGTGTTTGGAAAAAAAACGATACTTACATATTGAAGCCGAGCCTCATCCTGCAACCATACATCATCCTTGTAGTGCGTGGCGAAAAAGCTCTGTATGAGGGACGGGTACTGGCGGTTCTCGCTGTTCTCAAACTGTATATACACATGCATATAAGATGAAACAAATTAAAAATGACAAATCAAACACCATATATATTTTAATTAAACTTAAATACTTTTATAAAATGAAAGTATATAATTAAAATTAATTACTTTTATAAAATTAAAAATTTTATTTAGTATAAATACTTTTAATTAATATATAATTAAAATTAAATAATTTTATAAAAATAAAATACTTTTATAAAAATAAAATGTGTCTTACATATTCGTGTCGAGAAGCGGCCAATGATCTAGAACCGTGGCGGTTGTAAATCTTGTTCTTCTTCCGGTTCTCTTTGTTCACAGCAGCTCGTTTGAGGGTCTTCTCCGTCATGTAGAACTTGACATGCTCCTCCCATACAGACTGCTCCATGTTCGGAGGAGGGTTTCTTCGTATCATATCCACAGCCCCAGGCCCACCCTTCCTAGTAAAGTAATCGCGCTTCAGGTCGTGCTTGTTGTCCGAGTAGCGCCTAGCCAAATATGCATTGATGCCGGTCAGAATGGTTTTCCAACGTGATTCGCGCATGTGGCGCTCCAAGTCAAACATACGCTGCAATCACATATAGTTAAAATTAATATAAAGATATAAATAAATAAACAAATTTAAATAAATATACACATTTAAACAAATTTAAATAAATGTACACATTCAAATAATTAAATATAGAGATATAAATAAATAAACAAATTTAAATAAATATGCACATTTAAATAAATAAACACGATAACATAACAATATAAAAGGAAAATGAAATAACTGACCCCGAGTCGGACCATGACGTGCGCCTTCTTCTCCTCTTCGATAGCGTACCAGGAGGGATAGTACAACGGCATCTCCCTAATCAGCTCGCCAACGTAGTTACTGAACCACGTGGCGTTCTTGCCGACATGAATGTACGTCCCCTGATCACCATACTCGAACTCAATCGGCCGCGGGCCATAATCTGCCACGGCTTTCTTGAGGGCTATGTTCTTCGAGGCTTGACGCACCGGCTTCCTGCCGCCATCCCGACCTCCACCCCTGCCTCCCCCTCAACCAAATTCAAATGATCAAGTTTAAGTTTCTTTAAAAATAATCCAGAAATTCTTACCACCATGGCAACCGCTCTCAATCTGACGGGTAGGGGAAGGTGGTGGGTCACCGGCACCGTCACCACCATGACCGCGCGCAATTGCTGCTGCCATCTGTAAAAGTACAAGTTGAATAACATATAGAAATTCGGGAACAAATTAACATAAGCATGCACACAGTCAAATACATACACATTCAAAATAAATATACACATTTAAACAATCCATAACAATTTCATTCAAATGGTCATTTTACAAGTTACAATTTAAGATCAATCTTCTAAATCATAATCACTATCATAAACATCATTAGTTGCAACTTCAACTTCATCATCATAATTTTTTGCGACTTCATTACCAGAAGCTGCTAAATCATAAGGATCGTCGTCTTCATCATCAATAAAATCATCGTCGTCATCAACAGGAATGATTGGTGGTGGTGGTGGTGGTGCCTCAACTAACGTTGATTCACCATCGATATTTAAGGTTTCAAATTCCAAATCATTCAAATTAGCAGACAGTTCAAGATCAGATGAGTAGTTGCCATGTATCACATCATCATCGTCTTCTACCACGATGACATCCCAGGTTGTGTTGTGATTCACATCTTGGACGACCTTCCAATGGAGTGGTCGTCTGGCTGGATCTTCAAGGTAGAAGACTTGTTTTGCTTGTGTTGCGAGAATGTAAGGTTGATCTTCAAACGCATAGCTACATGCCCAAATTTGTGTCATGTTGTTTCTAGTGGTAAGAAGTTGGACTCTACTTCTTTTGTTGCATAAGTCGTACCACTTAACTCGAAACAACACAACTGTGAACCCGGTATACGCGAACTCCAGAATTTCTTCTAGCTGACCATAATACATTTCTCCCTTCTTCTTACCAGGTGAACAAATTCCGCTGTTCTGAGTTGTACGTTTTATATCGCGGCTGTGTACGAAAAACTTCACACCGTGGAATTATTACGAGTTGTTTTGTTCACCTAGTGCAACTATGGAAGGCAATCCTAACCCACTCTTTGAATGATTCGTCTCATATATGAATGCGTATAAGTGATTTACTATTTGAGAAAATTTCGGCAACATTTCCCCTCAACTCCCCAAATATGTGCATTAAAGACATATTCGTAGGAGTAAAGAAGAAACGCTGTCGAAATCATCTCAAATAGTAAATCAGTTATACGCATCCATATCCTAAATGAGACAAAACATTCAAAAAGCAGTCCCAAACAGGGGACTTTCCGAAATTAAATTCTAATAAATTAATTCCAGACGGGTTTTCTATAGGATGATTAACTTCGGACGGGGACTTTCCGAAATTAATCACTAAAATCCTAATATCATTTACAAAAGTCTAACCAATGAAATACCATTCAAATACTAACCATATGCATACTAACCAAACGCATATACACAAAACGACTAAAATCCTAACAATTATATACCAAACGACTAACATACTAAAATTAATTTCACAAACTAAATATAAGAAACGACTAAAATCCTAACAATTATATACCAAACGACTAACATAGTAAAATTAAATTCACAAACTAAATATACCAAACGACTAAAATCCTAACAATTATATACCAAACGACTAACATACTAAAATTAAATTCACAAACCAAACACAAACACAAACAAAAAAACATACGGGCTGTCTCGGCTGGTCTCTACGTGGTCTCGGCTGAGAAAACATTATTGGTTGCTTAAAACAAGAGCATAAACTTTTGACGACGACATGTCATCGGTGATACAAAAAGGCTACTAAAAAAGACAACAGTTACATTACCTTCGGCTTTGTCTCGGCTTGGGTTCCCGGCTCTCGACTCTCGACTCTCTACTACTCTCGACTGTGGTCCCGACTGCATAAAAAAGTTAAAAAAATAATAACAAAAATAGAAAATTAACATAAATCAATTACAAAGAATAAGAAATATAAAAAATTAACAAAAATAAAAACATTACCTTCGTTGAAGAAAAAACGAGGAAGAGGAAGAGGGGGTTGAGAAGAAGAAGAATTAAACAAGAGATGGGTTGAGGAAAGAATTAAACGGGAGAAGAGGAGGAAGAAAAGTGCACAGTGTTGCTCGTGTAGTGGTGGTGGAGATGGGGTGTCGGAGGTGGTGGTGTAGTGATGGTTTGGTGGTGGTGGTGGAGTACTGGTGTGGTGTCGGAGGTGGTGGTGTAATCGCCGGCGAGTTAAAGCAATAATTGAGAGAGATGAAAATTTTGGTATAACTTTCTAAGTGTTGACCAGATCTGGTTTTGGTATAACTTTTAATTGTTCCGACGACATGTCGTCGGGATCAATAAAGTTATTTTGTCGTTTATCATTTGGTGGGACAAATGAAAATATTTGGGGGGTAAATGAAAATTTTGGGTTTACGTTACCGACGACATGACGTCGGTAACAAGTATATACTTAAAAAAATATTTATTATAAATACTTTTATTTAATATATAATTAACTTAAATACTTTATACATCCCATGTTAAACGGATGAGACGAGGTGTTATGGATACACATTCCATGTTAAACGGATGAGTCAGGATGTTATGGATATACATAACATGTTAAACGAATGAGTCGATATGTTATAGATATACATAACATGTTAAACGGATGAGTCAAGGTGTTATGGATATACATCCCATGTTAAACGGATGAGTCAAGATGTTATGGATATACATAACATGTTAAACGAATGAGTTGATATGTTATAGATATACATAACATGTTAAACGGATGAGTTGATACAGCTCAAAACATTCCCAATGCTTCCCATCAAACACTTCCCGCCAAAACTTCCCACCAAACATTTCCCACCAAAATACTTCCCACCAAAATTTCCCACCAAAATATTGGCGCCAAAATTTTCCAACCAAAGCTAGCAGATCTTCTCTTATCCTCACAAACACATTATATACACTCTTATCCTCAAAACCACTCAACATCACAACCTCTTATCTTCACACCAATTTCAAAACCTGAGATGCAGCGATATAATCCTTTTATGTGTTCTTGTGGAACAGGAAATATAAAACTAAGAACATCACATAAAAAAGATAGCTATGGATGACAATATTATGCATGTCCTCTTTTGAAGGTGAACAATCATACATTTCTTATTTATGTAAATATACAAGTAATTGAGTTGTAATCTCTTATAATTTCCTTATTATGTAACAGCCAAGACAAAAATATCATGGATGTGGATATTTTATGTGAAAGAGTCAATTTGATGAGCACTTAAGAGTAATCTCTTCTGCTTCAACATCTCAAGATTCTGGATCTGCTTCAACATCTCACGGTTCTGGATCTGCACCAACAGGTGCTAGAGACAAGAGTAAGGATGCTGGAGGCAAAACTTGAAATGGCAAGGAATCCTGACGACTACGACCACGCATGTCAGTCGGATGCAATACTCCATGAGCTGTTAGGTGACTTGGAAAATCTTCGTATGTAGTAGTGTTGCTGTTGTTGTTGTTGTTTTTGTTGTTTGTTGTGTTATTGTTGTTGTTGTTGTTTGTTGTGTTATTGTTGTTGTTTAATGTTATGTTATTGTTGTTGTTTAATAAAATGTTGTTGTTGTTGTGAAAACTTCGTATGTAGTAGTCTCGTGCACCTTCGTTAGCGGCGGTGATCTACCTATCTTTTGTTATCGAACATGGCATACACCCGTTTCATGGTGGATCGTACCACACCCAAGATTTTTATACATCAAAGCACCTTCTGGATTTGTAAAGTTGGCCAGGTTCTGAGTTAACCAGATTATGGTGTCCAAACACCCCTTTAAACAACAGGGTATTTCAAATATACAATTTTCCAACACTAAATTACATATGCATAAAGAATGGAACTGAAGGGACAATATCACAATTAATAGACACAGAGGCAAACCTTTTATTTAAAACACGCAAGAGTTCTCAACCACATACATTTCATACAGACTCAAACAAAAAAACTCGACAAGTAAACCAAACAACTCAAACGAAACAACTTGACAAGCAAACGAAACAACTCAAATGAAACAACTCGACAACCAAACGAAACAACTCAAACGAAACAACTCAACAAGCAAACGAAACACACGAGATAGACCATAACAAACATCGCCCATTCATTTTTTTCTGCTACTACTTCCCACTTTGCTAGAACCTGCACCATCTTTTCCCTTCCTTGCTTTCCTTCGCTTGATGAAATGTTCAAACGTAGCTTCAAGATTTGTTATCCTATTTCCCAGATCATCAATTTTGGTTTCCAACGTGCTTTCTCCTCCAACATCATCGGCTTGAGCGTCCAACATCTCTCTGTAGTATGGCTTTTTTCTCAACCATTCTAGAATCTAGTCTCTCATCCACGGGCTAATGTTCTTATAAGAACCATATTCATCATAAATTTCCCAGCCATATGTATTAAGAACTTCATTAAAGAGATACAGCGACGATAAAACCTTTGACCATTCCTCTTCCGGCGTGTAACCAACCATTGTTATGTGTGTTTTGTGAGAATTAACGATTGGGTTATGTGCATTTTGCCGAGTTGAGGATGATTGGTTATATATAAGTAAAAAATTGGCGGGATAAAGTTGCAATGAGGCGGGAAAATAAATCCCTACGACATGTCGTCGGGACCAAATTGGCGGGATAAAATCCCACCAAATTATTCGCTATTATTTACAAGCTGGGAGACCAAATTTGGCCTCATTTCGTCCCGACGACATGTCGTCGGGACAATAACACTAATCATTACGATTAACGTTAATTAAACGCTAATCACGGTAATTAGTTTCAATTTATATGGTACCGACGACGTGTCGTCGGCACCATGTTGGCGGGGAAATTCCCGCGTAATTATT